>CM029506.1:57990106-58020106 GCA_017140475.1 Eucalyptus fibrosa
ACATCTCTTTGTTCATAGTGGAATCCAGCCAAATTGGCATCGGTGCGAAAGAGTGGACGTAGGCTTGGATCAAGCCGAACCACTATAAACCGCGTGTTTAATTCTCTCTTTCCTTTACTTAGTCTTACGTTGATTATTACTTAACGCAAATCCTTCAACTGTCTAAGTATTGCGCAAGTATACAGAAATTATCAAGAAAAATCTTTGTATACCTATTCACCCCCCTCTAGGTACTCATACTAGCAATATCAATTGGTATCAGAGCCCGTGTTCTTACTTTGTTTGAAGTGTTTTACTTCAGAGTAAAAGATCCATGGCTAGTATGCTAGCACCAGGGCTGATGGAAGGGCAAAGCAATACAAGACCACCCTACTTTGACGGAAAGGATTACAACATCTGGAAGAACAAGATGAAAGCCTTCCTACGATCCAAGGATCCTCTGGAATGGGACGTTGTGGAAAGAGGAATCACTCCTGCTGCTGCATCAATCTCTGAAAGAGGGAAAGACACTATTGATACCAGTGGAATGCCTCAGGAAGAGATAAACAAGAGACAAGCACTCGATGCGAAAGCAATTTACTCTTTATATTGTGCCTTATCTCCAACTGAATATAACAGAATATCTTCTTGTGTTACAGCAAAAGAAGTATGGGATAGATTACACATCACCTATGAAGGGATAGATCGAGTGAAGGAGACCAGAATTAACATTCTCCTCGGTCAATATGAAGCCTTCAAAATGAAACCAGGAGAATCTATAACTGACATGTTTAGTCGTTTTACAGATATTGTCAATGGTCTTGAGAACCAAGGACAAAAAATTTCTGATCCCATGAAGGTGAACAAGCTTCTGCGTGGACTCTCCAAGGATTGGAATCATATAAAGACTTCAATAAGAGAGACGCAAAGAATTATGCCTCTATCTGACGACGAGCTGATTGGAACTCTTTAGTCTTATGAAGTGGAACGAATTAATGAGGACGAAGATCCAAGAGGTAAGAAATCTATTGCATTAAAATCAAATGATGACTCTGATGATGCGGATTCGAAGATGATATGGATGATGAGGAGCTCGCCCTCATGATAAGAAGATTCAGAAAACTGAATAGAAAAGGCGAAGGTTCAACTCAAAGAAACAAAGTTTCCAGAGACAGCAGACCAAGTCTGTTGATGATGAGGAACCAAACAAAGATGTAGTTTGCTTCGAATGTATGAAGAAGGGACACATCAGACCCAACTGTCCTCTTCTGAAGAAGAAAAGAGGAAAAGCTGAGAAGTTTCGAAAAGCTCTCAAAACCGAAACCTGGAGTGATACAGAATGTGAAGAAAGTGATAATGAATATGCCAACATATGTTTGATGGCACATTCAGACTCAGACTCAGATTCTGGATCAGACTCAGATAGTGAATTTGAGGTAAGTGATTTTAAAATTCCTGCCAAAGTCTCTAAATATATTGATGAATTGTGTTTCAGTCTTAAGACTTCTCTCAAAAGGATTTCCGAACTTAAAAAGGAAAACTCAGCTCTAAAACAAAAGGAAGTCATTTTAGAAGAAAGAGTTAAAAGTCTAGACCTAAATGTTTCTACTCTTAAAGAAAAAGAAGATGATCTTTTGAAAGAAAATGTTTTCTTAAAAACGGACTTATCAAATATTTCAAAGAAGTTTTCAATAGGATCCGAAAAGCTTGAAAAAGTTCTTTCAGTTCAAAGACCTTACTTCAATAAGTCTGGTCTAGGCATGACAGCGGAAACAATTCCCTTGATTGATTTTCCAAAAGTTAAAGAAAGAATTAAGAAAAGACCATCGAGAGAGGCTTCCAAAAATCATTTCAAAAAGGTTTTTGTAAAGTCTGTTGGTCGAAATGCTTTAAGATGTTTAAAGTGTAACAGTAAGGATCACTTTGAAAAAGAATGTCCTATGGTTTGGAAACCTGTTAAGAAAGTATGGCCTAATAATGCTTATCCTACTAACACCAAAGGACCCAAGAAAATTTGGGTACCAAAGAAAACTTGAGATTCTCTTTTAAATGCAGGTCTCCGTCAAGAAAAAGATAAAATGGTATCTTGACAGCGGATGTTCAAGACACATGACAGGAGACTCAAAGTGCTTCGTAAAGCTTGTTCAAGTAAACGGCGGAAATGTTTCATTTGGAGGAAACGGCAAAGGAAGCATCGTGGGATTTGGAACTGTGAAAATTGGAAATCTCACAATAAGCAATGTTTCTCTAGTAGAAGGACTCAACTATAACCTTCTCAAAGCATTAGCCAACCGTGTGATCTTGGTTTCAAGATCTCTTTTCAAGAAGGAATTTGCTATGGAATTAGTAAAGACTCTACTCGGTCTTTCATGGGTCGAAGACATGGAAACATCTACCTCTTAGACATGAAATTGAATGAATCTCAATGTCTAATTTCAATCCAAGATGAAGCAAGCTTATGGCACGAAAGCTTGGCCATGTCAATATGAAGCAATTAGCCAAAATCTCATCAAAGCGGCTTGTTCGAGGTCTACCCAAATTACCATATCAAAAGTCCGATCCATGCACACCCCGTATTCGGGAAAACAGGTAAGAAATTCTTTTAAGCCAATAAATCATGTCTCCACTAATCATGTACTACGATTCTGCATATGGATCTCTTCGGACCAACCAGAACTCAGAGTATTGGAGGTAAGAAATATTGCCTAGTAATTGTGGATGATTTCTCTCGCTTTACTTGGGTATATTTCCTTGCAAGTAAGTCAGAAACCTTTTCGTATTTTGAAAAATTTGCCAAAAAGGTTCAAAATGAAAAAGGATGTGTTATCTCAAGTATAAGAACAGATCATGGAGGAGAATTTGAAAATCAAGATTTCACAAAATTGTGCGATGAGTCTGGATTTAAGCATGTGTTCTCCTCTCCATACACTCCTCAACAAAATGGAGTTGTGGAAAGAAAGAATAGATCTCTTCAAGAAATGGCTAGAACTCTTTTAATTGAAAGCAAAATTTCTTCACAATTTTGGGTCAAATTTGAAGTCAAATTTTCAACAGCTTGCTATATCATCAATAGAATCTACCTAAGACCTATTCTTGAGAAAACCCCTTATGAATTATTCAAAGGTAAGAAGCATATTGTTTCATACTTTCATGTGTTCGGTTGCAAATGCTTTAGATTGAAAAATGCAAAAGATCGAGTTGGTAAGTTTGAAGAAAGATCAGATGAAGGCATCTTTCTTGGATATTCTACATCAAGCAAAGCCTACAGAGTCTACAACAAGAAGAGCCAGTCGGTGGAAGAGTCAATGAACGTCAAATTTCAAGACTCTACGCAAGATGAACCCAGTCAGACTCAGTATGAAGAGTCTGAACTTGCTCCAGACCTGCCAAAGCTTACTACTCAAAAAGAATCTCAGACTCTGGAAGACCAGCGTCAAGATGTTCATGAAGATTCAAATAAAGAAAGAGATCATCATCCAGAAAAATCAACCAGTAACTGGAAGCACAAGTCCAGTCATCGTAAAGATCTCATTATCGGCGAAATTAATGAAGGAATTCGCACCAGATCCAAAAGACGAGAAGAGTCTAGTGCTGTTGCTCTCATCTCTGAAATTGAACCAAAAAGCATAGAAGAAGCTTTATCTGATGAAAGCTGGATCGAAGCTATGCAAGAGGAGCTCAGACAGTTTAGCATTAATGATGTCTGGGAATTGACATCTAAACCAAAAGGTAAAACTGTTATTGGAGCCAAATGGGTGTTCAGAAACAAGATGAACGAAAAAGGAAAAGTCGTACGAAATAAAGCAAGACTCGTGGCCAAGGGATACACGCAAGAAGAAGGAATAGACTATGATGAGACTTACGCTCCTGTAGCAAAGTTAGAAGCTATTCGTCTACTACTTGCGTTTGCTTGTTACAAAAATTTCAGGTTATTCCAAATGGACGTCAAAAGTGCTTTCCTAAATGGATTTATCCAAGAGGAAGTTTATGTGGAACAACCGCCTGGATTTGAAGACCCAAAGAAGCCAGACTCAGTCTTCAGACTGAAAAAGGCCCTATATGGTCTAAAGCAAGCACCTCGAGCTTGGTACGATAGACTAAGTAAGTTCTTATTACGAACGGCTTTGTTAAAGGTAAAGTAGATACTACTCTATTCATCAAAAAGGAAAACAAAAGCTTTTTACTCGTTCAAATATATGTTGATGACATTATTTTTGGATCCTCTAATGAAAGTCTATGCAAGAAATTTTCTAAGTCTATGCAGGATGAGTTTGAAATGAGTATGATGGGAGAATTAACATTCTTTCTTGGTCTTTAAATAAAGCAATTGAAGGAAGGAACTTTCATTTACCAAGAAAAATATGCTAATGATCTTGTCAAAAGATTTGGATTGGAAAATTGCAAGAAGACTGATATACCAATGTCAAGTTCTTTGAAGATAGACAAAGATGAGGAAGGGAAGAAAGTTGATCAAAAGCTGTACAGGAGCATCATCGGTTCACTTCTTTATCTTACTGCTTCTAGACCTGACATTTTGTTGAGTGTTTGCATCTGTGCTAGGTTTCAATCAGATCCTAGAGAATCTCATCTCGATCGCAAAACATATCATTAAATACGTTGCTTCATCTTCAAGCATGGGTCTTTGGTATCCTAAGAAGGGAGACTTTAATCTTCCGGGATATTCGACGCCTTGAGATCTGGCCGGCTGCAGAGTCGATAGAAAGAGTACTTCAGGAACTTGCCAGTTGCTTGGAAGCAGGACGGTGTCTTGGTTTTCAAGGAAACAAAGCACTGTAGCTCTCTCAACAACAGAAGCAGAATATGTTGCCCTTGGAAGCTGCTGTTCACAAATTCTATGGATAAAACAACAGCTACAAGACTTTGGGATTGAAGACTCATGCACATAAATCAAATGTGACAACACCAGCGCAATCAATCTCACCAAAAATCCAATTATTCATTCAAGAGCAAAGCATATAGAAATTCGACATCACTTTATTAGAGATCATATTCAAAGTGGAGAAATCTCGATTCAATTTGTTGATTCAAAAGGTCA
Organism: Eucalyptus fibrosa; assembly: GCA_017140475.1. Classification (NCBI taxonomy): domain Eukaryota; kingdom Viridiplantae; phylum Streptophyta; class Magnoliopsida; order Myrtales; family Myrtaceae; genus Eucalyptus; species Eucalyptus fibrosa. The sequence continues at coordinate 57,995,142 of CM029506.1, forward strand.
ACTAGCAGATATATTCACAAAGCCTTTGGAGAAAAATCAATTTGATTTTATCCGCTCCGAGACTCAACATTTTGAAGCTCGAAGAAGTTAAAGTCTAGAGACTCTCCAACCTTCGAGACTCGGAAAGTTGATAACCATCAGACTCAAATCTCATCAGACTCAAATCTCTCAGACTCAGACGTTGATGACTATAGACTGTAAGTTGTTACTTTATCTAAACTCGAAAAGGTTTGATCTTTCGCTTAGTTATTTTCTCCGTGAAAAACTTGTCTTTTCAAAAGGTTTAATTTTGGCAGTTATTGATTTAGAAAAGAGGTATTCGTACACTTTCCTTGTATCGATTAAACTTCCCCTTTTCAAAACCGAGTTATATATATACGCTTTTCACTTTCAATCTTCAAAACCCTAAAAGCATTCTCCTCTCAAACTGGTTTTTACTTCGAATTCATCCTCGAGAAAGTTGTCATCTTTTTCTTGGGAAAGCCATCAAAGAAATCTTTTAGAGACAAGAAGAATGTCGTCTTCAAGGAAGTCCTCAAGAATCGTGTCACGGGGACCACAGAGGATGAAGGAGGGACCTACCCACTTCGATCTCACAGAAGAGGAAGAACTTTCGAGTCAGCATCAGAACCCGACTCATTCTCCACCACGTCACTCAACGCCTTCTACCCCACAAGGTGCGGGTCAGCATCCAGAAGAAGAGGTAATCGAGGACGCAGACCCTGTAAGAGTCCAAAAACCCTCTTATATTTACAAACTCTACCGTGCATTGAAAAGTACTGGGACTCCGATGAAATATGTGGATGAGTTTCTTAAAGGAAAGAACTATGGAAATGAGTACATTTTTCTGAAGAAAATGGAGGATTTGAGAATTGCTCCCAAAGGTAAAGCAGAGGAAGCGCTTGCAAATATTCCGAGTGACCCTCGGATGTCGGGCCCAAATTTGATTGATGGGAACGATGATGACAAAATGTTCACTGATTTTCAACCGAGATTGGGTGTTGCTGCGAAGGTGAAGGGAAAGAGGATGGAATTATTTAAATCGAAGGAACAGGAAACTTTGTTTTTCAAACTGCTGAAGCGAGGGGTGATAAACCCTAGGAGTGTTGACTTCGATTTCCTAGATGCTGTGAATGTGAAATTGAGGGAAAAGTTTAGTCTGCTTCAACTGGAACGTTTTTGCACTGACACCACGGACAGATATGCACAACTGACTGCATATTTCTATTCAAATCTTAGCTTTATCGATGCGAATAGAATATCTTTCAGTGTTCGAGATCAGGATTATGTGTTGGATGTGGACATGTTGGCGGACATACTTGGAGTTGAACGGGCACGATATCAACCAGTCAAAGTCTCAGTTGCTCGTGCCACAATGGACCTTGTTGAAGATAGAGATATTGAGGGAAAAATCATCTATTCAAGGATGCGTGCCATCAACATCGTGTTGCACAAAATTGTTATCAATTGTATTAGGCCAAAGTCTACATCAAAGACTGATGTGTCTAATTCTGAAGCAAAATTGATGTACGCAATCAACTCTGGGAAGAAGTTCTCTCTCCCTCACACTATTCTCTTTCACATGTACGAGCAATGTCGAAAGACAAGGGACAATTGCCTTATCCGTCTCGGTGACCAGGATCTTCGACACATGAATATTGAACCGCCACACACTCTCTACGTGTTCGACCGTGCGATAAGATGGTGGTAGGTTTAAAGATGTTGACAAAGATGCGTCGAAAGAACTTTCAAAGGCAATGGAGAAATTCAGAGTGAAGACTCCGCCTCCGTGCCGCTTCAAAAAGGAAGGGAAAGGAAGCCATTGGTGCTCCCACCAAAAAGAAGAGAACTCTCATCTTGGAAGATGAAGAGGAGGAGGAAGATCTTACAATCACGCTTCGATAAGGACAAGACGTTATGTTCCCCAATCAACGGAACAACGAAGAATCGGGAAGAAGAAGAAGACAAGAACAGAGAGAAGAAGAAGAGCGAGAGAGAAAGGAGAAAGAAGCTGAAGAAGAAGGAGAAGAAGAGCAAGAAAAGTCTGCAGCTGAATGCGGAGAAAAGGATACGAAGAGCATGATCATCACTCTTCTCCTCTTGATGTCCTAGAGACAGGGGGAGTTGGCGAGCAAGAGAGGTCCTCACCTCATGCTGCCAATAGTGAAGGTCTACGACAATCTCCAGCAGCACCAGAAGAATTTTAGGCTTCTCAATTGCCTGAAGAAGGTCACGATACGTCAGAACCAAATCTGCAAGACTTTACAGAAGCACCATCGTCTGCATTCACTCCATCGAGAAAGCCAATGCTAGTACACGGACGGACAATTCTGCAGATTTTCGTCGTATCATGGATATTCTTCGGAAATGCGTGGCCGATATATGCTCGGACTGTGAAATTCAAGCCTTGAAGAATGCTTTGGACAAGCATCTTCATCCCCGGAGGATAAGATGAAAGACCTCGCTCTACAACTTCAAGCCAATGCCAAGGGAGAAGAGGTAGCTCAACTGAGGGAAGACTTGAAGAAGCTCGAAGGAGTAGTCCAGTCCATGGGGGATTTCCAGATTGTGCGCATTCCCAAGCAGACATGACATCTTTCTCACCTTTTTAATGTTGACAAAAAGGGGGAGAAAGCAATTTGAACCAACCAATCAACCAACTTTCTTTGACTTTAAATTTGTTTGAATGTGTTTGTTTTTGAACTTGAGTGAACTTGGATATGAACTTGAATCTGACTGAATTGGCTGTGGATTTAAATGCTTGATCGTTTTGCATTCATTTCAAGTATTGTTATATGGTATTACTCATGAAAGACTAACCAATTTTCTGTGGATGCAGAGTCTGGTTGTTTTGTTAAATCTTTATGAGATTGCCATATTACTTGAGAAATGTTTTTGCAGGTCAAAGTGGTTCAAATCTACAGGAAAGTTTTGTCACCATCAAAAAGGGGGAGATTGTTGGAGAAATCATTCCAGAATATTTTGAAGCTGACAAAACGTTTCTTTCAGTCTAGTCTGGATATCTGCAGATCGTCTAGTTTAAAGTCTGAAGACTTTCTGATCACCAGACTCAAGATTCAAGACTCAAGTATCAAGACTCAAGACTCAAGACCATTCTCATTGACAGTCTTTTTGATCCAGTGGCGAAGGAAATCCAGAGCCGAAGTATATGGTTGAGGATTTTATCCTATCGTCTGGAGAAGATCTTTTTGGCTGGATAAACATAACGGATTCTTTTGTTCGTATCAAGATCAATTAAAGATCCGATGGTCGACGAAGTATTCTTGGAATGTTCTATTCTTGGAAACCAAGATCCTGATTGTATGGGCGAACAGGATTGATGGGCTATTGTCAGGTTCCTTTTATAGCTCGAATGATCTTCTTGATTAATTCCGTCCAACGGGTAGATTGGAGGAATTCCTTTGGTAAGTGCCAACGGTATGATGGCATAAAGGAGTATAAAAAGGAAGTCGTTCTAGTTGTTAGAGTGCGTGATTGATAGAAAAATTCCAGAGTCTGAAGCACCTTGATTATTAGTCGATTCAGTCTGAGCGAAATTGTATACACAGAGAGTGTTTGTACTTGGTGATACCTTGAGTGAGTGTGGTAGATCATCTACACCGAGAAATCAAGGAAGATCAACGCTGTAACATCTCTTTGTTCATAGTGGAATCCAGCCAAATTGGCTGTCAGTGCAGAAGAGTGGACGTAGGCTTGGATCAAGCCGAACCACTATAAACCGCGTGTTTAATTCTCTCTTTCCTTTACTTAGTCTTACTTTGATTATTACTTAACGCAAATCCTTCAACTGTCTAAGTATTGCGCAAGTATACAGAAATTATCAAGAAAAATCTTTGTATACCTATTCACCCCCCTCTAGGTACTCATACTAGCAATATCATTGTCAACACGCAATAGTCAGCTTATGCTTAAGCTCTTGGAAACTACGCTCGCACTTAGCTGTCTAGTTGAACTTTTCTTCCTTCTTCTGCAATCTTGTCACGGGCATGACTATTGTAGAAAATCTTTCAACGGACCGTCTATAATAGCCTGCCAATCCCAAGAAACTTCGGATCTCCATAACCGTTATTGGTCTCGGCTAGTTCATCACGACTTCAATTTTGGTCGGGTCCATGAAGATCCCTTCGTCGGAAATCATATGACCCAAAAAAGTTACACGAGTTAGCCAAAACTCACACTTATTGAACTTGGCGTATAGCTCGTGTTTCCGCAGAGTCTGAAGCACCGTCCTTAAGTGTTGTTCATGCTCCTCAAGATTCTTCAAATACACCAAGATGTCGTTGATGAACATGATCACGAACTAGTCTAGGTACTCATTGAACACTCGATTGATCAAATCCATGAAAGCAGCCGGGGCATTAGTAAGACCAAACGGCATTACAGTGAATTCAAAATGGCCGTAACGCGAACGAAAAGTGGTTTTCGGTATATCCTCCTTCTTAATCCTTAGTTGATGGTAACTTGTCCTTAGGTCAATCTTGGAAAATATCAAAGCTCCCTATAGTTGATCAAATAAGTCATCGATCCTTGGCAATGGACACTTGTTCTTGATCGTTACTTGATTGAGTTGTCGATAGTCGATGCAAATACACAACGAACCATCCTTCAAGGATTTGACGAACCCTATCTTCCTTTCTGGGGGCAAACCAGGCAACTCCTTAGGAAAAACGTTAGAAAATTCCTGCACTACGACAATGTCCTCCATTCTTGGCCCCTCAACCGATGTATCAGCCACGATTGCCAAATAATCTTGGCAACCCACATCCAACAACTGGGTTGCCTCCAGTAACGAAATTAACGTAATCTAAGGTCCTTGATTTTCAACAAACTCAAAACCTGCTAACGGGTTAAACTAAATCGCTTTACGATAACAGTCTATGGTAGCTTGTTGCTTGGTGAGCCAATCCATACCAACAATAACATCGAAATCAAATATCACCAGCACAATCAAATCTATTCTTTCCTCTCGATCACTAATTACTAACTTGCAACCAGGACACCCTATGGCAAACAACACGTTATCCTTTAACGGAGTGGATATAGTAAAGACTGCTTCAAATGGTTTGGACTTAACCCTACTAACTTAATGAACTACTTAGCAATAAATAAATGCATGGCTCCAGGATCAGATAAAGCATAAGCAACATGGTCATTCGGCTGAGAGGGGGGGGAAGGAAAAGAAGAGAGAGGGAGAGAGGGAGAAAGAGAGAGAGAAGAAAAAGACATAAAGAAAAAGAGAGGCTGCAGGGGTGGCGTGAGGAAGGAGAGAAAGAAGGGGAGAGAGAGAGAGAGAGAGAGGAAAATGGTCGATGGATGGCAGAAGAGGGGGGGGGAGGAAATGTGAAGGAGAGGAGAGAGAGGAGAGAGAGGAAGAAGACAAAAGAGGGGGGAGGAAACGTGAGGAAGAGGAGAGAGAGAGAGAGGAAGAAGACAAAAGAGGGGGAGGGGGAGAAGGGGGACGTCACATTATAACTGAGCCTTGCTAGCATCGCAACAGCATCACAACCTCCCGATCCATCCGACCAAAACCCATTAGCAACCTCCCAAGTGGTGCTGTGACCTCCGGAGTGACGTTCCCGTTAGGACTAGGGAGGATCATCATCAATGGAATATCTGCAGTACTTGAACGCAAAGACACTGATATCCATAGCCGTGGTGGGCGTAATAGGAGTGTTGCTGAGGCTGTACAACACGCTGGTGGTGAAATTGGAAAAGTCGAGGTCCTTGCTGAGGAAACAAGGCATCAGTGGACCGCCCCCCGCCTTCGTGCTTGGCAACATCATGGAGATCAAAAAGGCGAGATCCTCCTCCTCCTCCTCCGTTCCCATGGCTCTGCTCGGCCATCCCCCTGCCCGCCATGATTGCGCTGCTGTCCTTTTCCCCTTCTTTGACAAGTGGAGAAAACAATATGGTAGTTCACCTCCTGGCTGCCCTAACTCACAATTTCATCTCTTTTCCGCAATTAATCTAACAATATTCACGTGTTTCGATTTTCCATGTTCCAAACTACATAAATTAGACGCAAGATTTTCGTACAATCATAAGAGAGTTTACGAAACTTAGAGATCGGTGCTACTCAGATTTCCTAGTCAGATCTGGATGACCACGTGCATCACCGTGACATATGTTTTCTCTACCTTAAGGCAGAACTTGAAGCCTATCATGGCCCTGTTTGATTTGGCTTTGGAGAAATGTCTTTGCAAAAGTGCAAATATCTTTGGGTGAAGGGAGTTTTCCGAAATATAAATAGCGTTTGGTGAATTGTAATTTTAAATTGTATAGAAAAACAACTTTGGCAAAATACTATTTGGTAAAAATTGCATCTGTAAAGAATTTTTATTAAATTAAAAAAAAAAAGAATTTGCTTTTTTTTTTTTTGAAGTCGGCCATCGATCAGCCAGATCTGGCTGCCGGACCACCAGATCTGGTTGTCAAATGGCCAGATCTGGCTCTCGGATGTTATCACCTGAGGTCTCGCGACCCCAGGGTCGGCTGAACCTAGGCAGGCGACACCCGGTGGGGGTCGGCCGTCGCGCGACCCCAGGTGTTGCCTGGGATTGTGCAACCTTAGATAGCCGTCGCTTGGGGTAGCTCACCTTGGAGATGCAATTGTATTTTTCCAAAGTTGAGCAAAAACACGAACCAAACGGGTTTACATTTGGCCAAGGGACTTAGAGTCGCAAAGCCCATTTCAAATGCCGAACCAAACGGGCCCATGTCGGTTGACACACCGCAGGCGGTAGACGTTGAAGGTTCTTTCACTGCCCGTTTCCATTTTTTAGAACTTGCAACCCCTATCAATGTCTGCTCTTTCTTTTCTGGGGTTATTGGTAGTTCTTTGATAATGACCGATGCGGGCGCTGGGTAGCTCCACTGGAGCTGGATCAGGATTGGACTCAACCAAAATGACTCCAGCGCCCCGAAATCACTTCTCGCATTCACGCTAAATATCATTTGACACGTTCTCACTCATTAATAAAACAGGAGTAATTCACTACTCTTGAATCAGATCATTTCTCCTTCCCCCACTCTTAAATGAATTGGATTGATCGTTTGTGGTTCGGACATGGACAATCAGCTCAGGCTGATGTCATGCGCTGATGTCTCATGATTTTTACAGGAGATACATTTGCGTTCTCGCTGGGGAACACACAGATAATCTTTGTGAACCGACCAGACGTGGTGAGGGAGATTACCACCTGCACATCCTTGGACTTGGGTAAGCCCTCATACCAGTTCAAGGAGAGGGGTCCCTTGATGGGTCAAGGCATCTTAACTTCCAACGGCCCCCATTGGGCCTATCAGCGCAAGATCCTCGCTCCTGAGCTCTACATGAAGAAGGTCAAGGTATGTTATCTTAATTGATGTCTTTCAGTATCACCATCACCCCCACCAATTTTTTCTTTTTAAAATTAACATTTCTGAGTTTGTCCGCTCGCAGGGAATGATAAACCTCATCAACGAGTCCACAGAGACACTGCTGAAGTCCTGGAAGAACAGAGTGGACGCAGCCGGTGGAGTAGCCAGCATTAACATCGACCAGCACATGAGAAGTTTCTCCGGAGATGTCATCTCCAGGGCCTGCTTTGGCAGCAATTTTGCCAAAGGAGAGGAGATCTTCCACAAGTTGAGGGCTCTCCAAGAGGCCATGTCCAAGAAAGGTCTTTCCATTGGGATTCCTGGCATGAGGTGCGAAGTTAAATATCTCTTTCTCCCGAAAAACCTCCAATTAAGCCTTCCCTTCCATACCGCCCCATTGAAAAGAAAGGGGAAACAAAAAAATCCACTGTCGCTTAGCTGCTTTAATCAATTCTGTTCATGCAATGACGCAGATACCTCCCCACCAAGACTAACAGAGAAGCCTGGGCACTGGAGAAGGAAGTCCGCAGTTTGATACTGCAGGTGGTGAAGGAGAGGATGGAAGCTGCATATGAGAAGGACCTTCTGCAGATGCTTCTCGAGGGTGCCAAAAACAGCGACTTGAGCCAGGAGGCCATGGACCGCTTCATTGTCGACTACTGCAAAAACATTTACTTGGCTGGGTACGAGACCACTGCCGTCTCTGCGACATGGTGCCTCATGCTGTTGGCTTCCAGTCAAGAGTGGCAAAATCGTGTGCGTGCCGAGGTTCTTGAGGTTTGTGGGGACCGTCTTCCTGATGCCGATGGGATCCGTAAGATGAAACTGGTGCGCCTTCCCCACACCTTTAAGACAGAGTGCACATAATATAACGTTTTGATTTCCTGATCATCGGCATGTGTTAACCTTTCTGTCCTTGGTGCAGCTCACAATGGTGATAAACGAGTCGCTGTGGCTATACTCCCCCGTGCCAGTGGTGTCGAGGGAGGCCTTGACGGATATGAAATTCGGGGACCTGCAAGTGCCGGAGGGAGTGAACGTGTGGACGATGGTGTTAACACTGCACACGGACCCTGAGATATGGGGGCCAGACTCCTACTCTTTCAACCCGGGGAGATTCGCCAATGGGATCACGGGAGCCTGTAAGCTGCCGCGCTTGTACATGCCCTTCGGAGTAGGACCTCGCGTGTGCCTCGGGCAGAACCTGGCCATGGTGGAGCTCAAGATTCTCATTGCCCAGCTTCTCTCCAACTTCTCCTTCACCCTTTCTCCCAACTACATCCACTCCCCTGCTCTTAGGTTGGTTATTGAACCTGAACACGGGGTCGAACTCTCCGTCACCAAGCTATCTCGAGATTGATCCCTCCCAGAGATTGTTTTTTCTCACCCGTAAGCCCACTATACGGTTTCTTGTTGTATTCGAAAGCAACTTTCCCCTTCCCTTTAGTAACTTCTGCATCAGTTTATGGCAAAGTTTGTTCTTTCTCCATTGTACATGTCGCAGTTAATGTGGAAGGTGAATAAAGGAAACAATTCAAGCAAGAAATAAATTGCAGAAAGAAAACATAAACATTGTGAATTTAAGTGATTGGACAATGCGTCTACTCCACGGGAAGAAATTTTCTTTGTCGAATCTCCATTCTTTGGTTATGCCTGGCATTCATTGTGTGGTAATCTCCAAAATGATGGGTCGTACAGAAATAAAGCTTTTGGAATACATGTTTTTGAGGCAAAAAATAGCCGGAAAGGGAATTTTTTATGAAAAAAAAGGGAATTTTCTTTGTTGAATATTCGTTCTCTAGTTTTGCTTGGCCTTCAAGATGCTATGATCTCCAAAATGATGGGTCGTATGGAAATAAAGCTTTTGGAAGCCATGTTTCCCAGCGGATTTCCAATTATTGGGGTTTTTCAGGCAAAAAATGCCGGAAAGCGAATTTTCTATGGAGAAAAAAGGAATTTTCTCTGTTGAATCTTCAGTCTCTGGTTTCGCCTAGCCTTTAGGGTGTCATGATCTCTAAAACGATGAGTCGTATGGAAATAAAGCTTTTGGAAGCCATGTTTCCCAGCAGATTTCGAATTGTTAGGGTTTTTCTTGCAAAAAATGACTGGAAAGCGAATTTTTTTATGGAGAAAAAGGGAATTTTCTCTGTTGAATCTTCGTTCTCTGGTTTCGCCTAGCCTTCAGGGTCCTATGATCTCCAAAATGATAGGTCGTACGGAAATAAAGCTTTTGGAAGCCATGTTTTCCAGCAGATTTCCAACTCTCGGGATTTTTAAGGCAAAAATTGACTGGAAAGTGAATTTTCTATAGAGAAAAAAAGGAATTTTCTCTATTGAATCTTCATTCTCTAGTTTCGCTTGGCCTTTAGAGTGCTGTGATCTCCAAAATGATGGGTCGTATGGAAATAAGGGTTTTGGAAGCTATGTTTCCCAACGATTTCTAATTGTCAGGGTTTTTTAGGCAAAAAATGGTCAGAAAGCGAATTTTCTCTGGAGAAAAAGGGAATTTTCTCTATCGAATCTTCGTTCTCTGGTTTCACATAACCTTATGAGTGTTGTGATCTCCAAAATGATTGGCCGTACAGAACTAAAGCTTTTGAAAGCCATGTTTCCCACCCAATTTCCAACTATCGGGGTTTTTAAGACAAAAACTAGCCGGAAAGCAAATTTTTTATAGAGAAAAAATGAATTTTCTTTGTCGAATCTTCATTCTCTGGTTTCGCCTGACCTTCAAGGTGCTGTGATCACCAAAATGATGGGTTGTATGGAAATAAGGCTTTTGGAAGGCAACTTTCCCAGTAGATTTCCAACAATCGGGGTTTTTCAGGCAAAAAATGGTTGGAAATGGAATTTTCTAGGGAGAAAAGGGGAATTTTCTCTGTCGAATCTGCGTTCTCTGATTTCGCCTGGCCTTCAGGGTGCTGTCATCTCCAAAATGACGAGTCGTACGGAAAGAAAGCTTATGGAAGTCATGCTTCTTAGCAGATTTCCAACTGTAGGGGTTTTTCAGGCAAAAAGTGGCTGGAAAGCGAATTTTCTAGGAAGAGAAAGGGAATTTTCTCTGTCGAATCTTCATTCTCTAGTTTCACCGGGCCTTTAGGGTGATGTGATCTCTAAAATGATGGGTTATATGGAAATACGGCTTTTGGAAGGCAACTTTCCCAGCAAATTTCCAACTATCGGGGTTTTTCATGCAAAAAATGGCTAGAAAGGGAATTTTTTAGGGAGAAAAGGGGAATTTTCTCTGTCGAATCCGCGTTCTTTGATTTCACCTGGCCTTCAAGGTGCTGTCATCTCCAAAATGATGGGTCGTATGGAAATAAAGCCTTTGGAAGCGATGTTTCCCACCATATTTCTAACTGTTGGGGTTTTTAATGTAGAGAATGGCCGGAAAGGGAATATTCTTTGGAGAAAAAGGGAATTTTCTCTATCGAATCTTCGTTCTTTGGTTTTGCCTGGCCTTTAGGGTGTCTTGTGATCTCCAAAATGATGGATCATACGGAAATAAAGCTTTTTGGAAGATATGGTTCTCTGTCGAATCTTCATTCTCTGGTTCTGTCGGGCCTTCAGGGTGTTGTAATCTCCAAAATGATGGGTCAAAGGGAAATAAATCTTCTGTAAGCTATGTTTCCCACCGGATTTCTAACTGTCGGGGTTTTTTATGCAAAAAACGATTAGAATGGGAATTTTCTATGAAGAAAAAGAGAATTTTCTCTGTCGAATCTTCAGTCTCGGATTTCATCGGGGATTCAAGGTGCTGTGATCTCCAAGATGATGGGTTGTATGGAAATAAAACTTTCGGAAGCCATGTTTCCCAGCGGATTTTCAACTGTTTGGGTTTTTAGGCAAAAAATGGCCGGAAAGATAATTTTTTATAAAGAAAAATGGAATTTTCTCTTTCGAATCTTTGTTCTCTAGTTTCGCTTGGCCTTGAAGGTGTTGTGATTTCCAAAATGATGGGTCGTACGGAAATAAAGCTTTTGGAAGCTGTGTTTCCTAGTAGATTTCCCACGGTTGGGGTTTTTAAGGCAAAAAAAGGTTGAAAAGAGAATTTTCTATGGAGAAAAAGGGAATTTTCTCTGTCGAATCTTCGTTATATGGTTTTGTTAGGCCTTGAATGTGCTGTGATCTCCAAAATGATGGGTTGTATGGAAATGAAGGTTTTAGAAGCCATGTTTCCTAGTAGATTTCCAACTGTCCGGGGTTTTCAGGGAAAAAATGCCTGAAACGGAATTTTCTATGGAGAAAAAGGGAATTTTCTGTGTCGAATCTTTGTTCTTTGGTTTTGCTTGGCCTTTAGGGTGCTGTGATCTCCGAAATGATGGGTTGTACAGAAATAAAGCTTTTGGCAACCATGTTTTTCAATAGATTTCCAACCGTCGGGGTTTTTCGAGACAAAAACTAGTTGGAAAGGGAATTTTCTACGAGGAGAAAAATTGGAATTTTTTTGTCGAATCTTCATTCTTTGGTTTCGCCTCGCCTTTAGGGTGCTGTGATTTCCAAAATGATGGATTGTACGGAAATAAAGCCTTTGGAAGCTGTGTTTCCCAGCAGATTTCCAACTGCCGGTGTTTTTCAGGTAAAAAATAACCGGAAATGGAATTTTCTATGGTCAAAAAAGGAATTTTCTCGTTCAAATCTTCTTTATCTGGTTTTGCCATGCCTTTAGGGTGCTGTGATCTCCAAAATGATGGGTCATATGGAAATAAAGCGGAAGTCATGTTTCCCAATGATTCCCAAACTCTGTCTGGATTTCTTATTTAAAAAATTGCCGGAAATGGAATTTTCTATCAAGAAAAAGGGAATTTTCTCTTTGGTATCTTTGTTCTTTGGTTTCGCCTCGACATTCAAGGTGCTGTGATCTCCAAAATGATGAGTCGTATGGAAATAAAGCTTTTGAAAGCCATGTTTCCAAGCATATTTCTAACTGTCGGGGTTTTTCATGAAAAAATTGCTAGAAAGCGAATTTTCAATAGGGAAAAGGGGAATTTTCTTTGTCGAATCTTCTTTCTCAGGTTTCACCAGGCCTTCAGGGTGCTGTGATCTCCAAAATGATGGGTCGTACATAAATAAAGCTTCTGGAAGCCATGTTTCCTAGCAGATTTCTAACTGCCAGGGTTTTTAATGCAGATGATGGTTGGAAGGGGAATTTTCTATGGAGAAAGAGGGAATTTTCTCTATCGAATCTTCGTTCTCTAGTTTCACTTGGCCTTCAGGGTGTTGTGATCTTCAAAATGATGGCTCGTACTGAAATAAAGCTTTTGGAAGTGATGTTTCCCACAGATTTCCAACCGTTAAGATTTTTCGAGCAAAAACGGGAGGAAAAGAAATTTTCTCGGGAGAAAAAGGGAATTTTCTTTGTTGAATCTTCGTTCTTTGGTTTCGGTTGGCCTTCAGGGTGTTGTGAACTCTAAAATGATGGGACGTACGGAGCTGAAGCTTTTGGAATCCATGTTTCTCAGCAGATTTCCAACTGTCGGGGTTTTTTATTCAAAAAATGACTAGAATGGGAATTTTCTATGGTGAAAAAGGGAATTTTCTCTGTCGAATCTTCGGTCTCTGGTTTTGCCGGGGCTTCAGGGTGTTGTGATCTCCACAATGATGGGTTGTGTGGAAATAAATCTTTTGGAAGTCGTGTTTGCCAAAAGAGTTCCAAGTGTCTGGGTTTTTCAGGCAAAAAATGGGCAGAAAGGGAATTTTGTGTAAAGAAAACGGGAATTTTCTCTTTTGAATCTCCGTTCTCTAGTTTTGCCTGGCCTTCAAGGTATTGTGATTTGCAAAATGAAGGGCTGTATGGAAATACAGCTTTAGGAAGCCATGTTTCCTAATAGATTTCCAACCGTCGGGGTTTTTAAGGCAAAAAAAAAGGCCGGAAGGGAAATTTTCTAATGAAAAAGAGGGAATTTTCTGTGTTGAATTTTCGTTCTCTAGTTTCATTGGGCCTTCAATGTGCTATGATCTCCAAAATGATGGGCTGTATGGAAGTGAAGCATTTAGATACCATGTTTCTCAATAGATTTGCAACTGTTGGGGTTTATCAGGAGAAAAATGGCTAGAAAGAAAATTTTCTATAGAGAGAAAAGGGAATTTTCTTTGTCAAATCTTCGGTCTCTGGTTTTGCCGAGGCTTCGGGGTGCTGTGATCTCCAAAATGATGGCTTGTACAGAAATAAAGCTTTTGAAAGCTACGTTTCGTAGCAAATCTGCAAGTGTTGCGGTTTTTCAAGTGAAAATTGGTCGGAAATGGGAATTTCTAAGGAGAAAAAGGGAATTTCTTTGTTGAATGTTCGGTCTCTGGTTCGGTTGGCCTTCGGGGTGTTGTGAAATCTAAAATTATGGCTCGTACGGAAATAAAGCTCTTGGAAGCCATGTTTCTTAGTAGATTTCAAACTAGTTTTTTTTTTTTTTTTGGCAAAAAATGACAAGAATGGGAATTTTCTATGGAGAAAAAGAAAATTTTCTCTGTCGAATCTTCGGTCTTTGGTTTCACCGGGGCTTCAGGGTGTGGTGATCTCCAAAATGATGGGTCGTAGGAAAATAAAGGTTTTGGAAGCCATGTTTCCCAGCATATTTCTAATTGTTGGGGTTTTTCATGTAATAAATTGCTGGAAAGCGAATTTTCTATGGAGAAAAAGGGGAATTTTCTTTGTTGAATCTTCGTTCTCTAGTGTTGCCTGACCTTCAGGGTGTTGTGATCTCTAAAATGATGGATCGTACGGAAATAAATCTTTTGGAAGCCATGTTTCCTAGCAGATTTCCAATTGTTTGGGGGTTTTTAGGCAAAAAATGGCTGGAAAGGGAATTTTCTATAAAGAAAAAGAGAATTTTCTCTTTCGAATCTTCGTTCTCTAGTTTCGCCTGCCTTCAGGGTGTTGCGATCTCGAAAATGATGTGTGGTATGGAAATAAAGCATTTAGAAGTCATGTTTTCCAATAGATTTCCAACTTGTTGGGGTTTTTAAGTAAAAAAAAAAGTCAGAAAGGGAATTTTCTATGGAGAAAAAGAGAATTTTCTTTGTTGAATCTTCGTTCTCTTGTGTCACCAGGCCTTCAAGGTACTATGATCTCCAAAATGATGGGTCTTACAGAAATGAAGCTTTTAGAAGTAATGTTTCCCAGTAGATTTCCAACTGTCGGTGTTTTTCAGGAAAAAAATGGCTAGAATTGGAATTTTTTATGGAGAAAAAAGGATTTTTCTCTGTCGAATCTTCGATCTCTAGTTTCACCGAGCCTTTAAGGTGCTGTGTTCTCCGAAATGATGGGTCGTACAGAAATAAAGCTTTTGGAAGCCATGTTTCCCACCGGATTTCTAATTGTTGTGGTTTTTCATGCAAAAAATAACCGGAAAGTGAATTTTCTTTGGAGAAAAGGGAATTTTCTCGGTCGAACCTTCGTTCTCTAATTTCTTCGGGCCTTCGGGATGCTGTGATCTCCAGAATTGTAGGTTGTACGGAAAGAAAGCTTTTAGAAGCCATGTTTCCTAGCAAATTTCCAACTGTTGGGGATCTTCATGCAAAAATTGGCCAGAAAGGGAATTTTCTAAGGAGAAAAAGGGAATTTTCTCTGTCGAATCTTCGTTCTCTTATTTCGGTTGTGCTTCAAGGTGTTGTGAACTCTAAAATGATGGGTTGTACGAAAATAAAGCTTTTGGAGGCCATGTTTCTCATAAGATTTCCAACCGTCGGGGGTTTTTTTATGCAAAAAATGGCTAGAATGAGAATTTCCTCTGTCGATTCTTCAATCCCTGGTTTCGCTGGGCTTCAGGGTGCTGTGATCTCCAAAATGCTGGGTCGTACAGAAATAAAGCTTTTGAAAGCCAGGTTTCCTAGTAGATTTCTCACTATCGGGGTTTTTAATGCAGAGAATGGCCGAAATGGGATTTTTCTATGGAGAAAACGGGAATTTTCTCTGTCGAATCTTCGTTCTCTAGTGTTGCCTCGCCTTCAGGGTGCTATGATCTCCAAAATGATAGGCCGTACGGAAATAAAGCTTTTGGAAGCCATTTTCCCAGCAGATTTCGAACTATCAGCATTTATCATGCAAAAAATGGCCGAAAATGGAATTTTCTATGTAGAAAAAGGGAATTTTCTCTGTGGAATGTTCATTCTCTTGATTTTTCAGGCCTTCAAGGTGCTGTGATATCCAAAACAATGGGTCAAATGGAAATAAGGCTTTTGGAAGCCATGTTTCCCATTAGATTTCCAATTATCGGGGTTTTTTTATGCAAAAAATGACTAGAATGAGAATTTTCTATGGCAAAAAAGGGAATTTTCTCTGCCGAATATTCGTTCTCTAGTTTTGTTGGGGCTTCAGGGTGCTGTAATCTCTAAAATGATGGGTTGTACGGAAATAAAGCTTTTGGAAGCCATGTTTTCCACCAAATTTCTAACTCGCTGTATTTTTAATATAGAGAATGGTCGGAAAGGAAATTTTTTATGGAGGAATAAGGAATTTTCCTTGTCGAATCTTCGTTCTTTGGTTTTGCCCGGCCTTCATGGTGCTGTGATCTCCAAAATGATGGGTTGTATGGAAATAAATTACTATTAATTAGATAAATAACGATTAAATAAATTAAACTGAATTAATTAATCTAATCACGATTAATTAATCTAACCATAATTCCTTAATCGAGAACGCAATGCTCACGGCTCAAGTGGAGGCTTGACGGAGGTGGCGGCGGCTCTTGAAGCTCATGGCCAAAGGTGGGGCTCGGTTTGAGTGGTGGCATGCGGCTTGAAGCAACGACGGCACGGATGGTCGACCGAGTGGCGATAAGAGGCGGTGATGGCGGTAATGACTTACAGTGGCGAGCAGTGGCGATTTGGGAGCTTGGCAGTGGAGATGGTGGTTCAGCAGTGTAGACGGCGAACGACACGGCTCCAAGCGGTGGACAAAGGTGGCGTGGTGGTGAGTTGGGGGCGTGGACGGTGGTGTGGTGGTGGGTGAAGCAGCAGCAAGGGAAAGGAATAAGAAGAAGAAGAAGAAGAAGAAGAAGAAGAAGAAGAAGAAGAAGAAGGGGGTTTAGCCGAGAGGGGGGGAAAAGGAAAAGGAAAAGAAGAGGGAGGGAGAAAGAGAGAGAGAGAAGAAAAAGACAAAAAGAAAAAGAGGGGCTGCAGGGGTGGTGTGAGGAAGGAGAGAGGGAAGGGGAGAGAGAGAGAGAGAGAGAGAGAGAGAGGAAAGGGGGGATGGATGGCAGAAGGGGGGAGGAAACGTGAGGGAGAGGAGAAAGAGGAGAGAGAGAGAGGGGTTGCGTGAGGAAGCAGAGAGAGAGAGAGAGAGAGAGAGAGAGAGAGAGAGAGGAAATGGGAGATGGATGGTAGAAGGGGGAGGAAACGTGAGGGACAGGAGAAAGAGGAGAGAGATGGGTTGTACGGAAATAAAGCTTTTGGAAGCCACATTTCTCAGCAGATTTCCAACTATGGGGGCTTTTTAAGCAAAAACTGGTCGGAAAAGGAATCTTCTAAGGAGAAAAAGGGAATTTTCTTTGTCAAATGTTCATTCTCTGGTTTCGTCTGGCCTTCAGGGTGCTGTGATCTCCAAAATGATGGATTGTACAGAAATAAAGCTTTTGGAAGCTGTGTTTCCCTGCAGATTTCCAACTGTCGATGTTTTTAAGGAAAAAGCTAGTCGGAAAGGGAATTTTCTAAGGAGAAAAAGGGAATTTTCTTTGTTGAATCTTTGTTCTCTGGTTTCACTAGGCCTTCAATGTGCTATGATCTCCAAAATGATGGATTGTACGAAAATGATGCTTTTAGAAGTCATGTTTCCTAATAGATTTCGAACTGTCGTGGTTTTTAGGCAAAAAATGGCTAGAAAGGAAATTTTCTATAGAGAAAAAGTAAAATTTCTTTGTTGAATCTTCGTTCTATAGTTTCGCCGGGCCTTTAGGGTGTTGTGATCTCTAAAATGATAGGTCGGACGGAAATAAAGCTTTTGTAAGCCATGTTTCCCACCAAATTTCTAACTGTCGGGGTTTTTATGCAAAAAAAATGGTTAGAATAGGAATTTTCAATGGAGAAAAAGGGAATTTT
This sequence comes from Eucalyptus fibrosa, assembly GCA_017140475.1. Lineage (NCBI taxonomy): Eukaryota > Viridiplantae > Streptophyta > Magnoliopsida > Myrtales > Myrtaceae > Eucalyptus > Eucalyptus fibrosa. Next base: position 58,012,551 of record CM029506.1, read on the forward strand.
CTCTATCGAATCTTCGATCTTTGGTTTCGCTAGGGCTTTAAGGTGCCGTGACCTCCAAAATGATGGGTCGTACGGAAATAAAGCTTTCGGAAGCCATGTTTCCCAGCAGATTTCCAACTGTTTGTGTTTTTCAGGCAAAAAATGGCTAGAAAGGGAATTTTCTGTAAAGAAAAATGGAATTTTCTCTTTCAAATCTTCGTTCTTTGGTTTCGCTTGACCTTTAGGGTACTGTGATATCCAAAACGATGGGTCATATGGAAATAAGGCTTTTGGAAGCCATGTTTCCCATCGAATTTCTAACTATCAGGGTTTTTTTATGCAAAAAATGACTAGAATGGGAATTTACTATGGTGGAAAAGGGAATTTTCTCTGTCGAATATTCGGTCTCTGATTTCGTTGGGTCTTCAAGGTGCTGTGATCTCCAAAATGATGGGTTGTACGGAAATAAAGCTTTTGGAAGCCATGTTTCCCACCAAATTTCTAACTGCCGGGGTTTTTAATGTAGATAATGGCCGGAAAGAGAATTTTTTATGGAGAAAAAAGGAATTTTCTCTGTCGAATCTTTGTTCTTTGGTTTCGCCTGGCCTTCAGGGTGCTGCGATCTCCAAAATAATGGGTTGTATGGAAATAAAGCTTCTAGAAGCCGTGTTTTCCACAAGATTTCTAATTGTTGGGTTTTTTTTTTTTTTTTGTAAAATGATGGGTCGTAGAAAAAGGGAATTTTCTTTGTAGAATGTTCGTTCTCTTGATTCGTCAGGCCTTTAAGGTGCTGTGATATCCAAAATGATGGGTCGTATAGAAATAAGGCTTTTGGAAGCCATATTTCCCATCAGATTTCCAATTGTTAGGGTTTTTTTATGCAAAAAATGACTAGAATGGGAATTTTCTATGTTGAAAAAAGGAATTTTCTATGTCGAATATTCGGTCTCGGGTTTTGTTGAGGCTTCAAGGTGCTGTGATCTCCGAAATGATGGATCGTATGGAAATAAAGCTTCTAAAAGCCATGTTTCCCACCAGATTTCTAACTGCCGTGGTTTTTAATATAGAGAATGACTGGAAAGGGAATTTTTTATGAAGAAAAAGGGAATTTTCTCTGTGAAACCTTCATTCTCTAGTTTCGCCCGACTTTCGTGGGTCTTTGTGATCTCCAAAATGATGTGTCATACGGAAATAAAACTTTTGGAAGATATGTTTCCCTGCAGATTTACAACTGTTAGTGTTTCTAAGCCAAAAAATGGTCGGAAATGGAATTTTCTATTGAGAAAAAATGAATTTTCTCTGTCGAATCTTCGATGTCTAGTTTCGCCGAGCCTTCAAGGTGTTATGATCTCCAAAATGATGAGTCATAAGGAAATAAAGCCTTTGGAATCCAAGTTTCCCAGCACATTTCCAACTGTCAGGGTTTTTAAAGAAAAATAGGCTGGAAAAGGAATTTTATTTGGAGAAAAAGAGAATTTTGTATGTCGAATCTTCGTCCTATGGTTTTGCCAGGACTTCAAGGTGTTGGGATCTCCAAAATGATAGGTCGTACGGAAATAAAGCTTTGGAAGCCATGTTTCTTAGCAAATTTCAAACTGTTAGGGTTTTTTAGGCAAAAAATGGTCGGAAAGGGAATTTTTTAAGGAGAAAAAGGAATTTTCTTTGTCAAATCTTCGTTCTCTAGTTTCGCTCGGCCTTCAGTGTGCTGTGATCTCGAAAATGATGGCTCGTACGAAAATAAAGCTTTTGGAAGCCATGTTTCCTAGCAAATTTCTAATTGTCGGGGTTTTTCATGCAAGAAATGGCTGGAAAGCGAATATTCTGTGGAGAAAAGGGAATTTTCTCTTTCGAATCTTTGATTTCTTGTATTGCCTGTCCTTTAGGGTGCTTTGTGATCTCCAAAATGATAGCTCATACGGAAATAAAGCTTTTGGAAGCCATTTTTCCCACTAGATTTCCAACCGTCTGGGTTTTTCGGGCAAAAAATGGCTAGAAAGAAAATTTTCTATAAAGAAAATGAAAATTTTCTCTTTCGAATCTTCGTTCTCTGGTTTTGCCCGATCTCCAAAATGATTGGTCGTATGAAAATATAGCTTTCGGAAGCCACATTTCCCAACAGATTCCCAACCGTCGGGGTTTTTAAGGGAAAAAAAAGGTTGGAAATGGAATTTTCTATGGAGAAGAAGGGAATTTTCTCTATCGAATCTTCATTCTCTGGTTTTGCGGGCCTTGAATGTGCTGTGATCTCCAAAATGATGGGTCATACGAAAGTGAATTTTTTAGAAGCCATGTTTCCCAGTAGATTTCCAACTATTGGGGTTTTTTTAGGCAAAAAATGACTAGAAAGGGAATTTTTTATGGAGAAAAAGGAAATTTTCTTTGTCGAATCTTCGGTCTCTAGTTTTGTTGGGGCTTCAGGGTGTTGTGAAATCTAAAATGATGGGTCGTACGGAAATAAAGCTTTTGGAAGCCACATTTCCCAGCAGATTTCCTACTGTTGGGGTTTTTCTGAGGAGAAGAAGGGAATTTTCTTTGTCAAATCTTCGGTCTTTGGTTTCGGTTGGCCTTCGGGGTGTTGTAAGCCATGTTTCCTAGCAGATGTTGAATTGTTGGGTTCTTTTTTTTTTGCAAAAAATGGTCGAATGGGAATTTTCTATGGAGAAAAAGGGAATTTTCACCGTTGAATCTTCAATCTCTGGTTTCTCTAGGGCTTGAGGATGCTGTGATCTCCAAAATGATGGGTCATATGGAAATAAAGCTTTTGGAAGCCATGTTTCCTAATAGATTTCCAACTGTCTGGGTTTTTCAAGTAAAAAATGGCTAGAAAGGGAATTTTCTATATAAAATGAGGGAATTTTTTCTTTCGAATCTCCATTCTCTGGTTTTTCTTGGCCTTCAGGGTGCTGTGATCTTGAAAATGATGGGTGGTACCGAAATAAAGCTTTTGGAAGCCATGTTTCTCAGCAGATTTCCAACCATAGGGGTTTTGAAGGCAAAAAAAGGTCGAAAGGGGAATTTTCTATAGAGAAAAAGGGATTTTTCTTTGTTGAAGGAGAAAAAGTGGATTTTCTTTGTTGATTCTTTGTTCTCTAGTTTTGTCGATCTTAAGGGTGCACTAATCTCCAAATTGGTGGGTCGTATGGAAACAAATCTTTTGGAAGCCTTGTTTTCGAGCAGATTTTCAACTGTCGGGGTTTTTCAGGAAAAAAATTACCGGAAATGGAATTTTCTATAGAGAGAAAAGGGAATTTTCTTTATCGAATGTTTGTTCTCTAGTTTCGTTGGAGCTTAAGGGTGCTCGATCTCCAAAAAAATGGGTTATACGGAAAAAAAAGCTTTTGGAAACCATGTTTCCAAGCAGATTTCCAATTGTTGGGGTTTTAAAGCAAAATATGGCCGGAAAGAAAATTTTCTTTGAAGAAATAGGGAATTTTTTTTATCGAATCTTCGTTCTCTAGTTTCGCCGGACCTTAAGGGTGCTTTGATCTCCAAAATGTTGGGTTGTACGGAAAAAAAGCTTTTGGAAGCCATGTTTCTCAGCAAATTTCCAATTGTCGTGGTTTTTCAAGCAAAAAGTGGCCATAAGGGAAATTTTCTATGAAGAAAAAGGGAATTTTCTCTATTGAATGTTCGTTCTTTAGTTTCGCCGGACCTTAAGGGTGCTATGATCTTCAAAATGATGGGTTGTATGGAAACAAAGCTTTCGAAAGCCATGTTTCCCAGCAGCTTTCCAAACTTCGGGATTTTTCAGGGAAAAAATGGTTGGAAAGGGAATTTTCTATGGAGAAAAAGGGAATTTTCTTTTTCGAATCTTTGTTCTCAGGTTTCGCCGGACCTTAAGGGTGCTATTATCTCCAAAATGATGGGTCGTATGGAGACAAAGCTTTTGGAAGCCATGTTTCCCAGTAGATTTTCAACTGTTGGGGCTTTTTCAGGCAAAAAATGCCTGGACCTTCTGGGCATTTTTTTACATTTTTCATCTCATAAGATGAAAACTTTATCTCTAGGCGGAGCTGTAGCCGCAAGTTGTGCCAAAGTCAGAAGGATGTAGCCCGCAAAACTATTACAATACACATAGGTATGAGGGATTCCCTCGACGTCGACTATGCAGCAGATCTTGCTCTTGATGGCAAGAATAGCTTTTGCTGGCTCTACAGAATAGACGCAATCCAAATCATTTCGAAACTCTAAAGGCAAGAATCTCTAAAAATAAACACAATGAAGTCAGAAGAAACATCTTTGTTAGAAAGCATAAAAATTTTAGAGCATATTCCCCATAACCAAAAAATATGTATGAGTTCCGACGAAAAAAGGAAGACAAACTTATATGAGAATGAATTCGAGGTGTTTCAATAAGTTACTATAACATAGTAGGAAGTGATCATAGGTGAATAAATAAATTCAACAATTTAGCAAAATTGACCCGAAGTGCTATAAGAAAAATAGAAGAAATAGAGCAGTAGCCAGATAACTCCGTCAAGTATAGAATAGGCAGACATTCTACTTGCCTGGACACTTTCACAAGTAACAAGATATAAGATAAGATGAATGCCTTTTGTGAGTCAGATGAGTTCCACTCGCCATTGACTGTCAACCACCCAAAGCAGCTAAACCTACTAAGTACCATTTTAAAATAGTTACTCTTGAATTTCACTGATGAATTCATCACTGAAAAAGAAAGAAGTTGAAGTCTAGATAGAAAAGTCCATCCATCCCATTTCCGGAAATTCAAGAGCAACTATTTCATGAAATGGGATGGACAGACTTTTAGGGTTATTTTAGGGTTTAGGGTTTAGGGTTTAGGGTTTTAGGGTTTAGGGTTTAGGGTTTTAGGGTTTTAGGGTTTTTAGGGTTTAGGGTTTAGGGTTTAGGGTTTAGGGTTTAGGGTTTAGGGTTTAGGGTTTAGGGTTTAGGGTTTAGGGTTTAGGGTTTAGGGTTTAGGGTTTAGGGTTTAGGGTTTAGGGTTTAGGGTTTAGGGTTTAGGGTTTAGGGTTTAGGGTTTAGGGTTTAGGGTTTAGGGTTTAGGGTTTAGGGTTTAGGGTTTAGGGTTTAGGGTTTAGGGTTTAGGGTTTAGGGTTTAGGGTTTAGGGTTTAGGGTTTAGGGTTTAGGGTTTAGGGTTTAGGGTTTAGGGTTTAGGGTTTAGGGTTTAGGGTTTAGGGTTTAGGGTTTAGGGTTTAGGGTTTAGGGTTTAGGGTTTAGGGTTTAGGGTTTAGGGTTTAGGGTTTAGGGTTTAGGGTTTAGGGTTTAGGGTTTAGGGTTTAGGGTTTAGGGTTTAGGGTTTAGGGTTTAGGGTTTAGGGTTTAGGGTTTAGGGTTTAGGGTTTAGGGTTTAGGGTTTAGGGTTTAGGGTTTAGGGTTTAGGGTTTAGGGTTTAGGGTTTAGGGTTTAGGGTTTAGGGTTTAGGGTTTAGGGTTTTAGGGTTTAGGGTTTAGGGTTTAGGGTTTAGGGTTTAGGGTTTAGGGTTTAGGGTTTAGGGTTTAGGGTTTAGGGTTTAGGGTTTAGGGTTTAGGGTTTAGGGTTTAGGGTTTAGGGTTTAGGGTTTAGGGTTTAGGGTTTAGGGTTTAGGGTTTAGGGTTTAGGGTTTAGGGTTTAGGGTTTAGGGTTTAGGGTTTAGGGTTTAGGGTTTAGGGTTTAGGGTTTAGGGTTTAGGGTTTAGGGTTTAGGGTTTAGGGTTTAGGGTTTAGGGTTTAGGGTTTAGGGTTTAGGGTTTAGGGTTTAGGGTTTAGGGTTTAGGGTTTAGGGTTTAGGGTTTAGGGTTTAGGGTTTAGGGTTTAGGGTTTAGGGTTTAGGGTTTAGGGTTTAGGGTTTAGGGTTTAGGGTTTAGGGTTTAGGGTTTAGGGTTTAGGGTTTAGGGTTTAGGGTTTAGGGTTTAGGGTTTAGGGTTTAGGGTTTAGGGTTTAGGGTTTAGGGTTTAGGGTTTAGGGTTTAGGGTTTAGGGTTTAGGGTTTAGGGTTTAGGGTTTAGGGTTTAGGGTTTAGGGTTTAGGGTTTAGGGTTTAGGGTTTAGGGTTTAGGGTTTAGGGTTTAGGGTTTAGGGTTTAGGGTTTAGGGTTTAGGGTTTAGGGTTTAGGGTTTAGGGTTTAGGGTTTAGGGTTTAGGGTTTAGGGTTTAGGGTTTAGGGTTTAGGGTTTAGGGTTTAGGGTTTAGGGTTTAGGGTTTAGGGTTTAGGGTTTAGGGTTTAGGGTTTAGGGTTTAGGGTTTAGGGTTTAGGGTTTAGGGTTTAGGGTTTAGGGTTTAGGGTTTAGGGTTTAGGGTTTAGGGTTTAGGGTTTAGGGTTTAGGGTTTAGGGTTTAGGGTTTAGGGTTTAGGGTTTAGGGTTTAGGGTTTAGGGTTTAGGGTTTAGGGTTTAGGGTTTAGGGTTTAGGGTTTAGGGTTTAGGGTTTAGGGTTTAGGGTTTAGGGTTTAGGGTTTAGGGTTTAGGGTTTAGGGTTTAGGGTTTAGGGTTTAGGGTTTAGGGTTTAGGGTTTAGGGTTTAGGGTTTAGGGTTTAGGGTTTAGGGTTTAGGGTTTAGGGTTTAGGGTTTAGGGTTTAGGGTTTAGGGTTTAGGGTTTAGGGTTTAGGGTTTAGGGTTTAGGGTTTAGGGTTTAGGGTTTAGGGTTTAGGGTTTAGGGTTTAGGGTTTAGGGTTTAGGGTTTAGGGTTTAGGGTTTAGGGTTTAGGGTTTAGGGTTTAGGGTTTAGGGTTTAGGGTTTAGGGTTTAGGGTTTAGGGTTTAGGGTTTAGGGTTTAGGGTTTAGGGTTTTAGGGTTTAGGGTTTTAGGGTTTAGGGTTTAGGGTTTTTTAGGGTTTAGGGTTTAGGGTTTAGGGTTTAGGGTTTAGGGTTTAGGGTTTAGGGTTTAGGGTTTAGGGTTTAGGGTTTAGGGTTTAGGGTTTAGGGTTTAGGGTTTAGGGTTTAGGGTTTAGGGTTTAGGGTTTAGGGTTTAGGGTTTTTTAGGGTTTAGGGTTTAGGGTTTAGGGTTTAGGGTTTAGGGTTTAGGGTTTAGGGTTTAGGGTTTAGGGTTTAGGGTTTAGGGTTTAGGGTTTAGGGTTTAGGGTTTAGGGTTTAGGGTTTAGGGTTTAGGGTTTAGGGTTTAGGGTTTAGGGTTTAGGGTTTAGGGTTTAGGGTTTAGGGTTTAGGGTTTAGGGTTTAGGGTTTAGGGTTTAGGGTTTAGGGTTTAGGGTTTAGGGTTTAGGGTTTAGGGTTTAGGGTTTAGGGTTTAGGGTTTAGGGTTTAGGGTTTAGGGTTTAGGGTTTAGGGTTTAGGGTTTAGGGTTTAGGGTTTAGGGTTTAGGGTTTAGGGTTTAGGGTTTAGGGTTTAGGGTTTAGGGTTTAGGGTTTAGGGTTTAGGGTTTAGGGTTTAGGGTTTAGGGTTTAGGGTTTAGGGTTTAGGGTTTAGGGTTTAGGGTTTAGGGTTTAGGGTTTAGGGTTTAGGGTTTAGGGTTTAGGGTTTAGGGTTTAGGGTTTAGGGTTTAGGGTTTAGGGTTTAGGGTTTAGGGTTTAGGGTTTAGGGTTTAGGGTTTAGGGTTTAGGGTTTAGGGTTTAGGGTTTAGGGTTTAGGGTTTAGGGTTTAGGGTTTAGGGTTTAGGGTTTAGGGTTTAGGG
>CM029507.1:0-255723 GCA_017140475.1 Eucalyptus fibrosa
GCCTGGGCCTGGGCCTGGGCCTGGGCCTGGGCCTGGGCCTGGGCCTGGGCCCTGGGCCTGGGCCTGGGCCTGGGCCTGGCCTGGGCCTGGGCCTAGGCCTGGGCCTGGGCCTGGGCCTGGGCCTGGGCCTGGGCCTGGGCCTGGGCCTGGGCCTGGGCCTGGGCCTGGGCCTGGGCCTGGGCCTGGGCCTGGGCCTGGGCCTGGGCCTGGGCCTGGGCCTGAGCCTGGGCCTGGGCCTGGGCCTGGGCCTGGGCCTGGGCCTGGGCCTGGGCCTGGGCCTGGGCCTGGGCCTGGGCCTGGGCCTGGGCCTGGGCCTGGGCCTGGGCCTGGGCCTGGGCCTGGGCCTGGGCCTGGGCCTGGGCCTGGGCCTGGGCCTGGGCCTGGGCCTGGGCCTGGGCCTGGGCCTGGGCCTGGGCCTGGGCCTGGGCCTGGGCCTGGGCCTGGGCCTGGGCCTGGGCCTGGGCCTGGGCCCTGGGCCTGGGCCTGGGCCTGGGCCTGGGCCTGGGCCTGGGCCTGGGCCTGGGCCTGGGCCTGGGCCTGGGCCTGGGCCTGGGCCTGGGCCTGGGCCTGGGCCTGGGCCTGGGCCTGGGCCTGGGCCTGGGCCTGGGCCTGGGCCTGGGCCTGGGCCTGGGCCTGGGCCTGGGCCTGGGCCTGGGCCTGGGCCTGGGCCTGGGCCTGGGCCTGGGCCTGGGCCTGGGCCTGGGCCTGGGCCTGGGCCTGGGCCTGGGCCTGGGCCTGGGCCTGGGCCTGGGCCTGGGCCTGGGCCTGGGCCTGGGCCTGGGCCTGGGCCTGGGCCTGGGCCTGGGCCTGGGCCTGGGCCTGGGCCTGGGCCTGGGCCTGGGCCTGGGCCTGGGCCTGGGCCTGGGCCTGGGCCTGGGCCTGGGCCTGGGCCTGGGCCTGGGCCTGGGCCTGGGCCTGGGCCTGGGCCTGGGCCTGGGCCTGGGCCTGGGCCTGGGCCTGGGCCTGGGCCTGGGCCTGGGCCTGGGCCTGGGCCTGGGCCTGGGCCTGGGCCTGGGCCTGGGCCTGGGCCTGGGCCTGGGCCTGGGCCTGGGCCTGGGCCTGGGCCTGGGCCTGGGCCTGGGCCTGGGCCTGGGCCTGGGCCTGGGCCTGGGCCTGGGCCTGGGCCTGGGCCTGGGCCTGGGCCTGGGCCTGGGCCTGGGCCTGGGCCTGGGCCTGGGCCTGGGCCTGGGCCTGGGCCTGGGCCTGGGCCTGGGCCTGGGCCTGGGCCTGGGCCTGGGCCTGGGCCTGGGCCTGGGCCTGGGCCTGGGCCTGGGCCTGGGCCTGGGCCTGGGCCTGGGCCTGGGCCTGGGCCTGGGCCTGGGCCTGGGCCTGGGCCTGGGCCTGGGCCTGGGCCTGGGCCTGGGCCTGGGCCTGGGCCTGGGCCTGGGCCTGGGCCTGGGCCTGGGCCCTGGGCCTGGGCCTGGGCCTGGGCCTGGGCCTGGGCCTGGGCCTGGGCCTGGGCCTGGGCCTGGGCCTGGGCCTGGGCCTGGGCCTGGGCCTGGGCCTGGGCCTGGGCCTGGGCCTGGGCCTGGGCCTGGGCCTGGGCCTGGGCCTGGGCCTGGGCCTGGGCCTGGGCCTGGGCCTGGGCCTGGGCCTGGGCCTGGGCCTGGGCCTGGGCCTGGGCCTGGGCCTGGGCCTGGGCCTGGGCCTGGGCCTGGGCCTGGGCCTGGGCCTGGGCCTGGGCCTGGGCCTGGGCCTGGGCCTGGGCCTGGGCCTGGGCCTGGGCCTGGGCCTGGGCCTGGGCCTGGGCCTGGGCCTGGGCCTGGGCCTGGGCCTGGGCCTGGGCCTGGGCCTGGGCCTGGGCCTGGGCCTGGGCCTGGGCCTGGGCCTGGGCCTGGGCCTGGGCCTGGGCCTGGGCCTGGGCCTGGGCCTGGGCCTGGGCCTGGGCCTGGGCCTGGGCCTGGGCCTGGGCCTGGGCCTGGGCCTGGGCCTGGGCCTGGGCCTGGGCCCTGGGCCTGGGCCTGGGCCTGGGCCTGGGCCTGGGCCTGGGCCTGGGCCTGGGCCTGGGCCTGGGCCTGGGCCTGGGCCTGGGCCTGGGCCTGGGCCTGGGCCTGGGCCTGGGCCTGGGCCTGGGCCTGGGCCTGGGCCTGGGCCTGGGCCTGGGCCTGGGCCTGGGCCTGGGCCTGGGCCTGGGCCTGGGCCTGGGCCTGGGCCTGGGCCTGGGCCTGGGCCTGGGCCTGGGCCTGGGCCTGGGCCTGGGCCTGGGCCTGGGCCTGGGCCTGGGCCTGGGCCTGGGCCTGGGCCTGGGCCTGGGCCTGGGCCTGGGCCTGGGCCTGGGCCTGGGCCTGGGCCTGGGCCTGGGCCTGGGCCTGGGCCTGGGCCTGGGCCTGGGCCTGGGCCTGGGCCTGGGCCTGGGCCTGGGCCTGGGCCTGGGCCTGGGCCTGGGCCTGGGCCTGGGCCTGGGCCTGGGCCTGGGCCTGGGCCTGGGCCTGGGCCTGGGCCTGGGCCTGGGCCTGGGCCTGGCCTGGGCCTGGGCCTGGGCCTGGGCCTGGGCCTGGGCCTGGGCCTGGGCCTGGCCTGGGCCTGGGCCTGGGCCTGGGCCTGGGCCTGGGCCTGGGCCTGGGCCTGGGCCTGGGCCTGGGCCTGGGCCTGGGCCTGGGCCTGGGCCTGGGCCTGGGCCTGGGCCTGGGCCTGGGCCTGGGCCTGGGCCTGGGCCTGGGCCTGGGCCTGGGCCTGGGCCTGGGCCTGGGCCTGGGCCTGGGCCTGGGCCTGGGCCTGGGCCTGGGCCTGGGCCTGGGCCTGGGCCTGGGCCTGGGCCTGGGCCTGGGCCTGGCCTGGGCCTGGGCCTGGGCCTGGGCCTGGGCCTGGGCCTGGGCCTGGGCCTGGGCCTGGGCCTGGGCCTGGGCCTGGGCCTGGGCCTGGGCCTGGGCCTGGGCCTGGGCCTGGGCCTGGGCCTGGGCCTGGGCCTGGGCCTGGGCCTGGGCCTGGGCCTGGGCCTGGGCCTGGGCCTGGGCCTGGGCCTGGGCCTGGGCCTGGGCCTGGGCCTGGGCCTGGGCCTGGGCCTGGGCCTGGGCCTGGGCCTGGGCCTGGGCCTGGGCCTGGGCCTGGGCCTGGGCCTGGGCCTGGGCCTGGGCCTGGGCCTGGGCCTGGGCCTGGGCCTGGGCCTGGGCCTGGGCCTGGGCCTGGGCCTGGGCCTGGGCCTGGGCCTGGGCCTGGGCCTGGGCCTGGGCCTGGCCTGGGCCTGGGCCTGGGCCTGGGCCTGGGCCTGGGCCTGGGCCTGGGCCTGGGCCTGGGCCTGGGCCTGGGCCTGGGCCTGGGCCTGGGCCTGGGCCTGGGCCTGGGCCTGGGCCTGGGCCTGGGCCTGGGCCTGGGCCTGGGCCTGGGCCTGGGCCTGGGCCTGGGCCTGGGCCTGGGCCTGGGCCTGGGCCTGGGCCTGGGCCTGGGCCTGGGCCTGGGCCTGGGCCTGGGCCTGGGCCTGGGCCTGGGCCTGGGCCTGGGCCTGGGCCTGGGCCTGGGCCTGGGCCTGGGCCTGGGCCTGGGCCTGGGCCTGGGCCTGGGCCTGGGCCTGGGCCTGGGCCTGGGCCTGGGCCTGGGCCTGGGCCTGGGCCTGGGCCTGGGCCTGGGCCTGGGCCTGGGCCTGGGCCTGGGCCTGGGCCTGGGCCTGGGCCTGGGCCTGGGCCTGGGCCTGGGCCTGGGCCTGGGCCTGGGCCTGGGCCTGGGCCTGGGCCTGGGCCTGGGCCTGGGCCTGGGCCTGGGCCTGGGCCTGGGCCTGGGCCTGGGCCTGGGCCTGGGCCTGGGCCTGGGCCTGGGCCTGGGCCTGGGCCTGGGCCTGGGCCTGGGCCTGGGCCTGGGCCTGGGCCTGGGCCTGGGCCTGGGCCTGGGCCTGGGCCTGGGCCTGGGCCTGGGCCTGGGCCTGGGCCTGGGCCTGGGCCTGGGCCTGGGCCTGGGCCTGGGCCTGGGCCTGGGCCTGGGCCTGGGCCTGGGCCTGGGCCTGGGCCTGGGCCTGGGCCTGGGCCTGGGCCTGGGCCTGGGCCTGGGCCTGGGCCTGGGCCTGGGCCTGGGCCTGGGCCTGGGCCTGGGCCTGGGCCTGGGCCTGGGCCTGGGCCTGGGCCTGGGCCTGGGCCTGGGCCTGGGCCTGGGCCTGGGCCTGGGCCTGGGCCTGGGCCCTGGCCTGGGCCTGGGCCTGGGCCTGGGCCTGGGCCTGGGCCTGGGCCTGGGCCTGGGCCTGGGCCTGGGCCTGGGCCTGGGCCTGGGCCTGGGCCTGGGCCTGGGCCTGGGCCTGGGCCTGGGCCTGGGCCTGGGCCTGGGCCTGGGCCTGGGCCTGGGCCTGGGCCTGGGCCTGGGCCTGGGCCTGGGCCTGGGCCTGGGCCTGGGCCTGGGCCTGGGCCTGGGCCCTGGGCCTGGGCCTGGGCCTGGGCCTGGGCCTGGGCCTGGGCCTGGGCCTGGGCCTGGGCCTGGGCCTGGGCCTGGGCCTGGGCCTGGGCCTGGGCCTGGGCCTGGGCCTGGGCCTGGGCCTGGGCCTGGGCCTGGGCCTGGGCCTGGGCCTGGGCCTGGGCCTGGGCCTGGGCCTGGGCCTGGGCCTGGGCCTGGGCCTGGGCCTGGGCCTGGGCCTGGGCCTGGGCCTGGGCCTGGGCCTGGGCCTGGGCCTGGGCCTGGGCCTGGGCCTGGGCCTGGGCCTGGGCCTGGGCCTGGGCCTGGGCCTGGGCCTGGGCCTGGGCCTGGGCCTGGGCCTGGGCCTGGGCCTGGGCCTGGGCCTGGGCCTGGGCCTGGGCCTGGGCCTGGGCCTGGGCCTGGGCCTGGGCCTGGGCCTGGGCCTGGGCCTGGGCCTGGGCCTGGGCCTGGGCCTGGGCCTGGGCCTGGGCCTGGGCCTGGGCCTGGGCCTGGGCCTGGGCCTGGGCCTGGGCCTGGGCCTGGGCCTGGGCCTGGGCCTGGGCCTGGGCCTGGGCCTGGGCCTGGGCCTGGGCCTGGGCCTGGGCCTGGGCCTGGGCCTGGGCCTGGGCCTGGGCCTGGGCCTGGGCCTGGGCCTGGGCCTGGGCCTGGGCCTGGGCCTGGGCTGGGCCTGGGCCTGGGCCTGGGCCTGGGCCTGGGCCTGGGCCTGGGCCTGGGCCTGGGCCTGGGCCTGGGCCTGGGCCTGGGCCTGGGCCTGGGCCTGGGCCTGGGCCTGGGCCTGGGCCTGGGCCTGGGCCTGGGCCTGGGCCTGGGCCTGGGCCTGGGCCTGGGCCTGGGCCTGGGCCTGGGCCTGGGCCTGGGCCTGGGCCTGGGCCTGGGCCTGGGCCTGGGCCTGGGCCTGGGCCTGGGCCTGGGCCTGGGCCTGGGCCTGGGCCTGGGCCTGGGCCTGGGCCTGGGCCTGGGCCTGGGCCTGGGCCTGGGCCTGGGCCTGGGCCTGGGCCTGGGCCTGGGCCTGGGCCTGGGCCTGGGCCTGGGCCTGGGCCTGGGCCTGGGCCTGGGCCTGGGCCTGGGCCTGGGCCTGGGCCTGGGCCTGGGCCTGGGCCTGGGCCTGGGCCTGGGCCTGGGCCTGGGCCTGGGCCTGGGCCTGGGCCTGGGCCTGGGCCTGGGCCTGGGCCTGGGCCTGGGCCTGGGCCTGGGCCTGGGCCTGGGCCTGGGCCTGGGCCTGGGCCTGGGCCTGGGCCTGGGCCTGGGCCTGGGCCTGGGCCTGGGCCTGGGCCTGGGCCTGGGCCTGGGCCTGGGCCTGGGCCTGGGCCTGGGCCTGGGCCTGGGCCTGGGCCTGGGCCTGGGCCTGGGCCTGGGCCTGGGCCTGGGCCTGGGCCTGGGCCTGGGCCTGGGCCTGGGCCTGGGCCTGGGCCTGGGCCTGGGCCTGGGCCTGGGCCTGGGCCTGGGCCTGGGCCTGGGCCTGGGCCTGGGCCTGGGCCTGGGCCTGGGCCTGGGCCTGGGCCTGGGCCTGGGCCTGGGCCTGGGCCTGGGCCTGGGCCTGGGCCTGGGCCTGGGCCTGGGCCTGGGCCTGGGCCTGGGCCTGGGCCTGGGCCTGGGCCTGGGCCTGGGCCTGGGCCTGGGCCTGGGCCTGGGCCTGGGCCTGGGCCTGGGCCTGGGCCTGGGCCTGGGCCTGGGCCTGGGCCTGGGCCTGGGCCTGGGCCTGGGCCTGGGCCTGGGCCTGGGCCTGGGCCTGGGCCTGGGCCTGGGCCTGGGCCTGGGCCTGGGCCTGGGCCTGGGCCTGGGCCTGGGCCTGGGCCTGGGCCTGGGCCTGGGCCTGGGCCTGGGCCTGGGCCTGGGCCTGGGCCTGGGCCTGGGCCTGGGCCTGGGCCTGGGCCTGGGCCTGGGCCTGGGCCTGGGCCTGGGCCTGGGCCTGGGCCTGGGCCTGGGCCTGGGCCTGGGCCTGGGCCTGGGCCTGGGCCTGGGCCTGGGCCTGGGCCTGGGCCTGGGCCTGGGCCTGGGCCTGGGCCTGGGCCTGGGCCTGGGCCTGGGCCTGGGCCTGGGCCTGGGCCTGGGCCTGGGCCTGGGCCTGGGCCTGGGCCTGGGCCTGGGCCTGGGCCTGGGCCTGGGCCTGGGCCTGGGCCTGGGCCTGGGCCTGGGCCTGGGCCTGGGCCTGGGCCTGGGCCTGGGCCTGGGCCTGGGCCTGGGCCTGGGCCTGGGCCTGGGCCTGGGCCTGGGCCTGGGCCTGGGCCTGGGCCTGGGCCTGGGCCTGGGCCTGGGCCTGGGCCTGGGCCTGGGCCTGGGCCTGGGCCTGGGCCTGGGCCTGGGCCTGGGCCTGGGCCTGGGCCTGGGCCTGGGCCTGGGCCTGGGCCTGGGCCTGGGCCTGGGCCTGGGCCTGGGCCTGGGCCTGGGCCTGGGCCTGGGCCTGGGCCTGGGCCTGGGCCTGGGCCTGGGCCTGGGCCTGGGCCTGGGCCTGGGCCTGGGCCTGGGCCTGGGCCTGGGCCTGGGCCTGGGCCTGGGCCTGGCCTGGGCCTGGGCCTGGGCCTGGGCCTGGGCCTGGGCCTGGGCCTGGGCCTGGGCCTGGGCCTGGGCCTGGGCCTGGGCCTGGGCCTGGGCCTGGGCCTGGGCCTGGGCCTGGGCCTGGGCCTGGGCCTGGGCCTGGGCCTAGGCCTGGGCCTGGGCCTGGGCCTGGGCCTGGGCCTGGGCCTGGGCCTGGGCCTGGGCCTGGGCCTGGGCCTGGGCCTGGGCCTGGGCCTGGGCCTGGGCCTGGGCCTGGGCCTGGGCCTGGGCCTGGGCCTGAGCCTGGGCCTGGGCCTGGGCCTGGGCCTGGGCCTGGGCCTGGGCCTGGGCCTGGGCCTGGGCCTGGGCCTGGGCCTGGGCCTGGGCCTGGGCCTGGGCCTGGGCCTGGGCCTGGGCCTGGGCCTGGGCCTGGGCCTGGGCCTGGGCCTGGGCCTGGGCCTGGGCCTGGGCCTGGGCCTGGGCCTGGGCCTGGGCCTGGGCCTGGGCCTGGGCCTGGGCCTGGGCCTGGGCCTGGGCCTGGGCCTGGGCCTGGGCCTGGGCCTGGGCCTGGGCCTGGGCCTGGGCCTGGGCCTGGGCCTGGGCCTGGGCCTGGGCCCTGGGCCTGGGCCTGGGCCTGGGCCTGGGCCTGGGCCTGGGCCCTGGGCCTGGGCCTGGGCCTGGGCCTGAGGCCTGGGCCTGGGCCTGGGCCTGGGCCTGGGCCTGGGCCTGGGCCTGGGCCTGGGCCTGGGCCTGGGCCTGGGCCTGGGCCTGGGCCTGGGCCTGGGCCTGGGCCCTGGGCCTGGGCCTGGGCCTGGGCCTGGGCCTGGGCCTGGGCCTGGGCCTGGGCCTGGGCCTGGGCCTGGGCCTGGCCTGGGCCTGGGCCTGGGCCTGGGCCTGGGCCTGGGCCTGGGCCTGGGCCTGGGCCTGGGCCTGGGCCTGGGCCTGGGCCTGGGCCTGGGCCTGGGCCTGGGCCTGGGCCTGGGCCTGGGCCTGGGCCTGGGCCTGGGCCTGGGCCTGGGCCTGGGCCTGGGCCTGGGCCTGGGCCTGGGCCTGGGCCTGGGCCTGGGCCTGGGCCTGGGCCTGGGCCTGGGCCTGGGCCTGGGCCTGGGCCTGGGCCTGGGCCTGGGCCTGGGCCTGGGCCTGGGCCTGGGCCTGGGCCTGGGCCTGCCTGGGCCTGGGCCTGGGCCTGGGCCTGGGCCTGGGCCTGGGCCTGGGCCTGGGCCTGGGCCTGGGCCTGGGCCTGGGCCTGGGCCTGGGCCTGGGCCTGGGCCTGGGCCTGGGCCTGGGCCTGGGCCTGGGCCTGGGCCTGGGCCTGGGCCTGGGCCTGGGCCTGGGCCTGGGCCTGGGCCTGGGCCTGGGCCTGGGCCTGGGCCTGGGCCTGGGCCTGGGCCTGGGCCTGGGCCTGGGCCTGGGCCTGGGCCTGGGCCTGGGCCTGGGCCTGGGCCTGGGCCTGGGCCTGGGCCTGGGCCTGGGCCTGGGCCTGGGCCTGGGCCTGGGCCTGGGCCTGGGCCTGGGCCTGGGCCTGGGCCTGGGCCTGGGCCTGGGCCTGGGCCTGGGCCTGGGCCTGGGCCTGGGCCTGGGCCTGGGCCTGGGCCTGGGCCTGGGCCTGGGCCTGGGCCTGGGCCTGGGCCTGGGCCTGGGCCTGGGCCTGGGCCTGGGCCTGGGCCTGGGCCTGGGCCTGGGCCCTGGGCCTGGGCCTGGGCCTGGGCCTGGGCCTGGGCCTGGGCCTGGGCCTGGGCCTGGGCCTGGGCCTGGGCCTGGGCCTGGGCCTGGGCCTGGGCCTGGGCCTGGGCCTGGGCCTGGGCCTGGGCCTGGGCCTGGGCCTGGGCCTGGGCCTGGGCCTGGGCCTGGGCCTGGGCCTGGGCCTGGGCCTGGGCCTGGGCCTGGGCCTGGGCCTGGGCCTGGGCCTGGGCCTGGGCCTGGGCCTGGGCCTGGGCCTGGGCCTGGGCCTGGGCCTGGGCCTGGGCCTGGGCCTGGGCCTGGGCCTGGGCCTGGGCCTGGGCCTGGGCCTGGGCCTGGGCCTGGGCCTGGGCCTGGGCCTGGGCCTGGGCCTGGGCCTGGGCCTGGGCCTGGGCCTGGGCCTGGGCCTGGGCCTGGGCCTGGGCCTGGGCCTGGGCCTGGGCCTGGGCCTGGGCCTGGGCCTGGGCCTGGGCCTGGGCCTGGGCCTGGGCCTGGGCCTGGGCCTGGGCCTGGGCCTGGGCCTGGGCCTGGGCCTGGGCCTGGGCCTGGGCCTGGGCCTGGGCCTGGGCCTGGGCCTGGGCCTGGGCCTGGGCCTGGGCCTGGGCCTGGGCCTGGGCCTGGGCCTGGGCCTGGGCCTGGGCCTGGGCCTGGGCCTGGGCCTGGGCCTGGGCCTGGGCCTGGGCCTGGGCCTGGGCCTGGGCCTGGGCCTGGGCCTGGGCCTGGGCCTGGGCCTGGGCCTGGGCCTGGGCCTGGGCCTGGGCCTGGGCCTGGGCCTGGGCCTGGGCCTGGGCCTGGGCCTGGGCCTGGGCCTGGGCCTGGGCCTGGGCCTGGGCCTGGGCCTGGGCCTGGGCCTGGGCCTGGGCCTGGGCCTGGGCCTGGGCCTGGGCCTGGGCCTGGGCCTGGGCCTGGGCCTGGGCCTGGGCCTGGGCCTGGGCCTGGGCCTGGGCCTGGGCCTGGGCCTGGGCCTGGGCCTGGGCCTGGGCCTGGGCCTGGGCCTGGGCCTGGGCCTGGGCCTGGGCCTGGGCCTGGGCCTGGGCCTGGGCCTGGGCCTGGGCCTGGGCCTGGGCCTGGGCCTGGGCCTGGGCCTGGGCCTGGGCCTGGGCCTGGGCCTGGGCCTGGGCCTGGGCCTGGGCCTGGGCCTGGGCCTGGGCCTGGGCCTGGGCCTGGGCCTGGGCCTGGGCCTGGGCCTGGGCCTGGCCTGGGCCTGGGCCTGGGCCTGGGCCTGGGCCTGGGCCTGGGCCTGGGCCTGGGCCTGGGCCTGGGCCTGGGCCTGGGCCTGGGCCTGGGCCTGGGCCTGGGCCTGGGCCTGGCCTGGGCCTGGGCCTGGGCCTGGGCCTGGGCCTGGGCCTGGGCCTGGGCCTGGGCCTGGGCCTGGGCCTGGGCCTGGGCCTGGGCCTGGGCCTGGGCCTGGGCCTGGGCCTGGGCCTGGGCCTGGGCCTGGGCCTGGGCCTGGGCCTGGGCCTGGGCCTGGGCCTGGGCCTGGGCCTGGGCCTGGGCCTGGGCCTGGGCCTGGGCCTGGGGGCCTGGGCCTGGGCCTGGGCCTGGGCCTGGGCCTGGGCCTGGGCCTGGGCCTGGGCCTGGGCCTGGGCCTGGGCCTGGGCCTGGGCCTGGGCCTAGGCCTGGGCCTGGGCCTGGGCCTGGGCCTGGGCCTGGGCCTGGGCCTAGGCCTGGGCCTGGGCCTAGGCCTGGGCCTGGGCCTGGGCCTGGGCCTGGGCCCTGGGCCTGGGCCTGGGCCTGGGCCCTGGGCCTGGGCCTGGGCCTGGGCCTAGGCCTGGGCCTGGGCCTGGGCCTGGGCCTGGCCTGGGCCTGGGCCTGGGCCTGGGCCTGCCTGGGCCTGGGCCTAGGCCTATGCCCCTAAGGCCTATACCCTGGGCCTGGGCCTGCCTAAAGGCCTATACTGTGCCTAAACCCTACCCTATACCCCCTATACCCTAGGCCCCTACCCTGCCCCCTGTGCCTAAACCCTAAACCCTAAACCCTAAACCCTATACCCTATACCCTATACCCTAAACCCTATACCCTAAACCCTATACCCTAAACCCTAAACCCTATACCCTATACCCTAAACCCTATACCCTAAACCCTATACCCTATACCCTAAACCCTATACCCTATACCCTAAACCCTATACCCTATACCCTATACCCTAAACCCTATACCCTATACCCTAAACCCTATACCCTAAACCCTATACCCTAAACCCTATACCCTAAACCCTATACCCTAAACCCTATACCCTATACCCTATACCCTATACCCTATACCCTATACCCTATACCCTATACCCTATACCCTATACCCTATACCCTATACCCTAAACCCTATACCCTATACCCTAAACCTATACCCTATACCCTAAACCCTATACCCTATACCCTATACCCTATACCCTATACCCTATACCCTATACCCTATACCCTATACCCTATACCCTAAACCCTATACCCTATACCCTATACCCTATACCCTAAACCCTATACCCTATACCCTATACCCTAAACCCTATACCCTATACCCTAAACCCTAAACCCTAAACCCCTAAACCCTAAACCCTAAACCCTAAACCCTAAAAACCCTATACTTTAGGTCACACGTCCCAAATGAAAATCGGGAAGATTTGCGAGTCTACGAAATAGTACCGTTCTAGTAGGGCAACAAAAAGACCCTACAAACCTACACCCTACACCCCGTCCCTAGACCCCCCACCCTAAACCCTAAGTCCTTGTAAGGAAAAGTGAAATTTTCATGAATTTATTGCCAAAGGCGGCCAACGTTTTCAACTAGATAGTGAAATTTCACTTAGAAATCTTTCCCACTTTAGGTCACTTGTCCCAAGTGGAAATCGGGAAGGCTTGCCGAGTCTCTAAAATAGTACCATTCTAGCAAGGCAAGAAAATGAGAATATTCTTAAGTCTTTTGCCCGATTGGTCACGGGCGAGGAAGTTTTTCTATGCATATCTCATTTTCTAGTTTTAAGAAGCCCACTTCTACATACCCTTGGAGGACAATTTATTTGTTTCCTCGGTGAAGAGCCTTTACAAAAGAAACTAGGAAGCAATGTTAGAATCCTAGATGTAATTTTGGTCAACTTTGAATATGTTTTAAGCTGTGAAAAATCTAGAGGAAAACCAGCCCAGAAAATTGATCTCTAAGGCTAGAATTTTTCTTTAGTGTTTGAAACCTCTTCAACAGCCCTATATGCTTGACTTGCTACTCTCTTTACATGTGTGTTTTTTTCTTCGTGAGCTTGATGAATGCTATATAGAAGTACAAATGATGCTAAGGTTAGCTTGGTTTGGTCTTTAAATTCCTATGTGAACCATGACATCGTCTAAAACTTGAGCTAAAAACCAAGCCTATCCACATTGATTCGTGGCTAGTCAATATGGACTTTGCATGTGTGCTTCTTAGAGAGGTCGTTTCAAGCGAAATGAATCAAAAACAAGAAAAATATATTTCTCTTCTTTAGTAGTTTTTTCCAATAAAATAAAGAAAAATAGTACCCTTAATTAAGCTGGTTTGATTTAAAGAAAAATATTACTCAATATGAAGAGTACTCACGGTGAGATTTGGAAAACGATATTATTATTGGTGAGATCACACGGAACCCGACCATCGGTCCGGTCCGATTCACGGATGAATCCATATAACTAGCAGGTGGTTCCCGTTTTCAATTTTTGGAACCGTTCTTTAGCCGGCGGTTCCGATTCTAGGTCGTGTAATAGCCCACTCGGATCATGCACACCCCCTGCTCTTGTTATGAATCCCAATTACTATATTGAAGACGGTGATCTTTCGATAAAAGTATGGGTTCCGCTTATAGGAGACACGCGGGCTCGATTGAAGGGGTGAAAACTCACCAACCGGCAAACATCGGAGACCCGAGCCGGAGAAGAAGCGAAATTGGCATTTGTGCACCGAAAGGGCGATGCAAGGCCAATGCCGTTCCAGCCCTACCCCATTCGTAACCATCTGCTTCTACCCCACTCCATTCATCCTGCATTTTCAGCACCTCCATCAAGCGAGAGAGAGAGAGAGAGAGAGAGGGATAAGGTAAGGGAGGATTTCGAGAATGTTTTCGAGGATAAGTTTAAAAACGAAGGAGGTGGTGGTGGGTATTTTATCCATTTCTTTCTTGTGTTCCATGTTCGCTGTTCGCCTTGTGGCGTTTCTTTTGGGATTGAAACCCTATACCCTATACCCTATACCCTATACCCTATACCCTATACCCTATACCCTAAACCCTATACCCTATACCCTATACCCTATACCCTATACCCTATACCCTATACCCTATACCCTATACCCTATACCCTAAACCCTATACCCTATACCCTATACCCTATACCCTATACCCTAAACCCTATACCCTATACCCTATACCCTAAACCCTATACCCTAAACCCTAAACCCTAAACCCCTAAACCCTAAACCCTAAACCCTAAACCCTAAAAACCCTATACTTTAGGTCACACGTCCCAAATGAAAATCGGGAAGATTTGCCAAAGTCTCTGAAATAGTACCGTTCTAGTAGGGCAACAAAAAGACCCTACAAACCTACACCCTACACCCCCGTCCCTAGACCCCCCACCCTAAACCCTAAGTCCTTGTAAGGAAAAGTGAAATTTTCATGAATTTATTGCCAAAGCTGGCCAACGTTTTCAACTAGATAGTGAAATTTCACTTAGAAATCTTTCCCACTTTAGGTCACTTGTCCCAAGTGGAAATCGGGAAGGCTTGCCGAGTCTCTAAAATAGTACCATTCTAGCAAGGCAAGAAAATGAGAATATTCTTAAGTCTTTTGCCCAGTTGGTCACGGGCGAGGAAGTTTTTCTATGCATATCTCATTTTCTAGTTTTAAGAAGCCCACTTCTACATACCCTTGGAGGACAATTTATTTGTTTCCTCGGTGAAGAGCCTTTACAAAAGAAACTAGGAAGCAATGTTAGAATCCTAGATGTAATTTTGGTCAACTTTGAATTTGTTTTAAGCTGTGAAAAATCTAGAGGAAAACCAGCCCAGAAAATTGATCTCTAAGGCTAGAATTTTTCTTTAGTGTTTGAAACCTCTTCAACAGCCCTATATGCTTGACTTGCTACTCTCTTTACATGTGTATTTTTTCTTCGTGAGCTTGATGAATGCTATATAGAAGTACAAATGATGCTAAGGTTAGCTTGGTTTGGTCTTTAAATTCCTATGTGAACCATGACATCGTCTAAAACTTGAGCTAAAAACCAAGCCTATCCACATTGATTCGTGGCTAGTCAATATGGACTTTGCATGTGTGCTTCTTAGAGAGGTCGTTTCAACTGAAATGAATCAAAAACAAGAAAAAATATATTTCTCTTCTTTAGTAGTTTTTTCCAATAAAATAAAGAAAAATAGTACCCTTAATTAAGCTGGTTTGATTTAAAGAAAAATATTACTCAATATGAAGAGTACTCACGGTGAGATTTGGAAAACGATATTATTATTGGTGAGATCACCTGGAACCCGACCATCGGTCCGGTCCGATTCACGGATGAATCCATATAACTAGCAGGTGGTTCCCGTTTTCAATTTTTTGGAACCGTTCTTTAGCCGGCAGTTCCGATTCTAGGTCAGTAATAGCCCACTCGGATCATGCACACCCCTGCTCTTGTTATGAATCCCAATTACTATATTGAAGACGGTGATCTTTCTGATAAAAGTATGGGTTCCGCTTATAGGAGACACAGCGGGCTCGATTGAAGGGGTGAAAACTCACCAACCGGCAAACATCTGGAGACCCGAGCCGGAGAAGAAGCGAAATTGGCATTTGTGCACCGAAAGGGCGATGCAAGGCCAATGCCGTTCCAGCCCTACCCCATTCGTAACCATCTGCTTCTCCCCCACTCCATTCATCCTGCATTTTCAGCACCTCCATCAAGCGAGAGAGAGAGAGAGAGAGAGAGGGATAAGGTAAGGGAGGATTTCGAGAATGTTTTCGAGGATAAGTTTAAAAACAGAAGGAGGTGGTGGTGGGTATTTTATCCATTTCTTTACTGTGTTCCATGTTCGTTGTTCGCCTTGTGGCGTTTCTTTTGGGATTGAAACCCTATACCCTATACCCTATACCCTATACCCTATACCCTATACCCTATACCCTAAACCCTATACCCTATACCCTATACCCTAAACCCTATACCCTATACCCTATACCCTATACCCTAAACCCTATACCCTATACCCTATACCCTAAACCCTATACCCTATACCCTAAACCCTAAACCCTAAACCCCTAAACCCTAAACCCTAAACCCTAAACCCTAAAAACCCTATACTTTAGGTCACACGTCCCAAATGAAAATCGGGAAGATTTGCGAGTCTACGAAATAGTACCGTTCTAGTAGGGCAACAAAAAGACCCTACAAACCTACACCCTACACCCCGTCCCTAGACCCCCCACCCTAAACCCTAAGTCCTTGTAAGGAAAAGTGAAATTTTCATGAATTTATTGCCAAAGCGGCCAACGTTTTCAACTAGATAGTGAAATTTCACTTAGAAATCTTTCCCACTTTAGGTCACTTGTCCCAAGTGGAAATCGGGAAGGCTTGCCAGAGTCTCTAAAATAGTACCATTCTAGCAAGGCAAGAAAATGAGAATATTCTTAAGTCTTTTGCCCAGTTGGTCACGGGCGAGGGAAGTTTTTCTATGCATATCTCATTTTCTAGTTTTAAGAAGCCCACTTCTACATACCCTTGGAGGACAATTTATTTGTTTCCTCAGTGAAGAGCCTTTACAAAAGAAACTAGGAAGCAATGTTAGAATCCTAGATGTAATTTTGGTCAACTTTGAATATGTTTTAACTGTGAAAAATCTAGAGGAAAACCAGCCCAGAAAATTGATCTCTAAGGCTAGAATTTTTCTTTAGTGTTTGAAACCTCTTCAACACCCTATATGCTTGACTTGCTACTCTCTTTACATGTGTATTTTTTTCTTCGTGAGCTTGATGAATGCTATATAGAAGTACAAATGATGCTAAGGTTAGCTTGGTTTGGTCTTTAAATTCCTATGTGAACCATGACATCGTCTAAAACTTGAGCTAAAAACCAAGCCTATCCACATTGATTCGTGGCTAGTCAATATGGACTTTGCATGTGTGCTTCTTAGAGAGGTCGTTTCAACTGAAATGAATCAAAAACAAGAAAAAATATATTTCTCTTCTTTAGTAGTTTTTTCCAATAAAATAAAGAAAAATAGTACCCTTAATTAAGCTGGTTTGATTTAAAGAAAAATATTACTCAATATGAAGAGTACTCACGGTGAGATTTGGAAAACGATATTATTATTGGTGAGATCACCTGGAACCCGACCATCGGTCCGGTCCGATTCACGGATGAATCCATATAACTAGCAGGTGGTTCCCGTTTTCAATTTTTTGGAACCGTTCTTTAGCCGGCAGTTCCGATTCAAGGTCAGTAATAGCCCACTCGGATCATGCACACCCCTGCTCTTGTTATGAATCACAATTACTATATTGAAGACGGTGATCTTTCGATAAAAGTATGGGTTCCGCTTATAGGAGACACGGGCTCGATTGAAGGGGTGAAAACTCACCAACCGGCAAACATCGGAGACCCGAGCCGGAGAAGAAGCGAAATTGGCATTTGTGCACCGAAAGGGCGATGCAAGGCCAATGCCGTTCCAGCCCTACCCCATTCGTAACCATCTGCTTCTCCCCCACTCCATTCATCCTGCATTTTCAGCACCTCCATCAAGCGAGAGAGAGAGAGAGAGAGAGGGATAAGGTAAGGGAGGATTTCGAGAATGTTTTCGAGGATAAGTTTAAAAACAGAAGGAGGTGGTGGTGGGTATTTTATCCATTTCTTTCTTGTGTTCCATGTTATTTGTTCGCCTTGTGGCGTTTCTTTTGGGATTGAAACCCTATACCCTATACCCTATACCCTATACCCTATACCCTATACCCTATACCCTATACCCTAAACCCTATACCCTATACCCTATACCCTATACCCTATACCCTATACCCTATACCCTATACCCTATACCCTATACCCTAAACCCTATACCCTATACCCTATACCCTATACCCTAAACCCTATACCCTATACCCTAAACCCTAAACCCTAAACCCCTAAACCCTAAACCCTAAACCCTAAACCCTAAAAACCCTATACTTTAGGTCACACGTCCCAAATGAAAATCGGGAAGATTTGCCAGAGTCTCTGAAATAGTACCGTTCTAGTAGGGCAACAAAAAGACCCTACAAACCTACACCCTACACCCCCGTCCCTAGACCCCCCACCCTAAACCCTAAGTCCTTGTAAGGAAAAGTGAAATTTTCATGAATTTATTGCCAAAGCTGGCCAACGTTTTCAACTAGATAGTGAAATTTCACTTAGAAATCTTTCCCACTTTAGGTCACTTGTCCCAAGTGGAAATCGGGAAGGCTTGCGAGTCTCTAAAATAGTACCATTCTAGCAAGGCAAGAAAATGAGAATATTCTTAAGTCTTTTGCCCGAGTTGGTCACGGGCGAGGGAAGTTTTTCTATGCATATCTCATTTTCTAGTTTTAAGAAGCCCACTTCTACATACCCTTGGAGGACAATTTATTTGTTTCCTCAGTGAAGAGCCTTTACAAAAGAAACTAGGAAGCAATGTTAGAATCCTAGATGTAATTTTGGTCAACTTTGAATATGTTTTAACTGTGAAAAATCTAGAGGAAAACCAGCCCAGAAAATTGATCTCTAAGGCTAGAATTTTTCTTTAGTGTTTGAAACCTCTTCAACAGCCCTATATGCTTGACTTGCTACTCTCTTTACATGTGTATTTTTTTCTTCGTGAGCTTGATGAATGCTATATAGAAGTACAAATGATGCTAAGGTTAGCTTGGTTTGGTCTTTAAATTCCTATGTGAACCATGACATCGTCTAAAACTTGAGCTAAAAACCAAGCCTATCCACATTGATTCGTGGCTAGTCAATATGGACTTTGCATGTGTGCTTCTTAGAGAGGTCGTTTCAACTGAAATGAATCAAAAACAAGAAAAAATATATTTCTCTTCTTTAGTAGTTTTTTCCAATAAAATAAAGAAAAATAGTACCCTTAATTAAGCTGGTTTGATTTAAAGAAAAATATTACTCAATATGAAGAGTACTCACGGTGAGATTTGGAAAACGATATTATTATTGGTGAGATCACACGGAACCCGACCATCGGTCCGGTCCGATTCACGGATGAATCCATATAACTAGCAGGTGGTTCCCGTTTTCAATTTTTTGGAACCGTTCTTTAGCCGGCAGTTCCGATTCTAGGTCGGTAATAGCCCACTCGGATCATGCACACCCTGCTCTTGTTATGAATCCCAATTACTATATTGAAGACGGTGATCTTTCGATAAAAGTATGGGTTCCGCTTATAGGAGACACAGCGGGCTCGATTGAAGGGGTGAAAACTCACCAACCGGCAAACATCGGGACCCGAGCCGGAGAAGAAGCGAAATTGGCATTTGTGCACCGAAAGGGCGATGCAAGGCCAATGCCGTTCCAGCCCTACCCCATTCGTAACCATCTGCTTCTCCCCCACTCCATTCATCCTGCATTTTCAGCACCTCCATCAGCGAGAGAGAGAGAGAGAGAGAGAGAGGGATAAGGTAAGGGAGGATTTCGAGAATGTTTTCGAGGATAAGTTTAAAAACGAAGGAGGTGGTGGTGGGTATTTTATCCATTTCTTTCTTTGTGTTCCATGTTATTTGTTCGCCTTGTGGCGTTTCTTTTGGGATTGAAACCCTATACCCTATACCCTATACCCTATACCCTATACCCTATACCCTATACCCTAAACCCTATACCCTATACCCTATACCCTATACCCTATACCCTATACCCTATACCCTATACCCTAAACCCTATACCCTATACCCTATACCCTATACCCTAAACCCTATACCCTATACCCTATACCCTAAACCCTATACCCTATACCCTATACCCTATACCCTAAACCCTATACCCTATACCCTATACCCTATACCCTAAACCCTATACCCTATACCCTATACCCTAAACCCTATACCCTATACCCTAAACCCTAAACCCTAAACCCCTAAACCCTAAACCCTAAACCCTAAACCCTAAAAACCCTATACTTTAGGTCACACGTCCCAAATGAAAATCGGGAAGATTTGCCAGAGTCTCTGAAATAGTACCGTTCTAGTAGGGCAACAAAAAGACCCTACAAACCTACACCCTACACCCCCGTCCCTAGACCCCCCACCCTAAACCCTAAGTCCTTGTAAGGAAAAGTGAAATTTTCATGAATTTATTGCCAAAGCTGGCCAACGTTTTCAACTAGATAGTGAAATTTCACTTAGAAATCTTTCCCACTTTAGGTCACTTGTCCCAAGTGGAAATCGGGAAGGCTTGCGAGTCTCTAAAATAGTACCATTCTAGCAAGGCAAGAAAATGAGAATATTCTTAAGTCTTTTGCCCAGTTGGTCACGGGCGAGGGAAGTTTTTCTATGCATATCTCATTTTCTAGTTTTAAGAAGCCCACTTCTACATACCCTTGGAGGACAATTTATTTGTTTCCTCAGTGAAGAGCCTTTACAAAAGAAACTAGGAAGCAATGTTAGAATCCTAGATGTAATTTTGGTCAACTTTGAATATGTTTTAACTGTGAAAAATCTAGAGGAAAACCAGCCCAGAAAATTGATCTCTAAGGCTAGAATTTTTCTTTAGTGTTTGAAACCTCTTCAACAGCCCTATATGCTTGACTTGCTACTCTCTTTACATGTGTATTTTTTTCTTCGTGAGCTTGATGAATGCTATATAGAAGTACAAATGATGCTAAGGTTAGCTTGGTTTGGTCTTTAAATTCCTATGTGAACCATGACATCGTCTAAAACTTGAGCTAAAAACCAAGCCTATCCACATTGATTCGTGGCTAGTCAATATGGACTTTGCATGTGTGCTTCTTAGAGAGGTCGTTTCAACTGAAATGAATCAAAAACAAGAAAAAATATATTTCTCTTCTTTAGTAGTTTTTTCCAATAAAATAAAGAAAAATAGTACCCTTAATTAAGCTGGTTTGATTTAAAGAAAAATATTACTCAATATGAAGAGTACTCACGGTGAGATTTGGAAAACGATATTATTATTGGTGAGATCACACGGAACCCGACCATCGGTCCGGTCCGATTCACGGATGAATCCATATAACTAGGGTGGTTCCCGTTTTCAATTTTTTGGAACCGTTCTTTAGCCGGAGTTCCGATTCAAGGTCGGTAATAGCCCACTCGGATCATGCACACCCCGCTCTTGTTATGAATCCCAATTACTATATTGAAGACGGTGATCTTTCGATAAAAGTATGGGTTCCGCTTATAGGAGACACGGCGGGCTCGATTGAAGGGGTGAAAACTCACCAACCGGCAAACATCGGAGACCCGAGCCGGAGAAGAAGCGAAATTGGCATTTGTGCACCGAAAGGGCGATGCAAGGCCAATGCCGTTCCAGCCCTACCCCATTCGTAACCATCTGCTTCTCCCCCACTCCATTCATCCTGCATTTTCAGCACCTCCATCAGAGAGAGAGAGAGAGAGAGAGGGATAAGGTAAGGGAGGATTTCGAGAATGTTTTCGAGGATAAGTTTAAAAACGAGAAGGAGGTGGTGGTGGGTATTTTATCCATTTCTTTACCGTGTTCCATGTTCGCTGTTCGCCTTGTGGCGTTTCTTTTGGGATTGAAACCCTATACCCTATACCCTATACCCTATACCCTATACCCTATACCCTATACCCTAAACCCTATACCCTATACCCTATACCCTATACCCTATACCCTATACCCTATACCCTATACCCTATACCCTATACCCTAAACCCTATACCCTATACCCTATACCCTATACCCTAAACCCTATACCCTATACCCTATACCCTAAACCCTATACCCTAAACCCTAAACCCTAAACCCCTAAACCCTAAACCCTAAACCCTAAACCCTAAAAACCCTATACTTTAGGTCACACGTCCCAAATGAAAATCGGGAAGATTTGCCAGAGTCTCTGAAATAGTACCGTTCTAGTAGGGCAACAAAAAGACCCTACAAACCTACACCCTACACCCCCGTC
Organism: Eucalyptus fibrosa; assembly: GCA_017140475.1. Classification (NCBI taxonomy): domain Eukaryota; kingdom Viridiplantae; phylum Streptophyta; class Magnoliopsida; order Myrtales; family Myrtaceae; genus Eucalyptus; species Eucalyptus fibrosa. Next base: position 20,602 of record CM029507.1, read on the forward strand.
CCTAGACCCCCCACCCTAAACCCTAAGTCCTTGTAAGGAAAAGTGAAATTTTCATGAATTTATTGCCAAAGCTGGCCAACGTTTTCAACTAGATAGTGAAATTTCACTTAGAAATCTTTCCCACTTTAGGTCACTTGTCCCAAGTGGAAATCGGGAAGGCTTGCCGAGTCTCTAAAATAGTACCATTCTAGCAAGGCAAGAAAATGAGAATATTCTTAAGTCTTTTGCCCGGTTGGTCACGGGCGAGGGAAGTTTTTCTATGCATATCTCATTTTCTAGTTTTAAGAAGCCCACTTCTACATACCCTTGGAGGACAATTTATTTGTTTCCTCGGTGAAGAGCCTTTACAAAAGAAACTAGGAAGCAATGTTAGAATCCTAGATGTAATTTTGGTCAACTTTGAATATGTTTTAAGCGTGAAAAATCTAGAGGAAAACCAGCCCAGAAAATTGATCTCTAAGGCTAGAATTTTTCTTTAGTGTTTGAAACCTCTTCAACAGCCCTATATGCTTGACTTGCTACTCTCTTTACATGTGTATTTTTTTCTTCGTGAGCTTGATGAATGCTATATAGAAGTACAAATGATGCTAAGGTTAGCTTGGTTTGGTCTTTAAATTCCTATGTGAACCATGACATCGTCTAAAACTTGAGCTAAAAACCAAGCCTATCCACATTGATTCGTGGCTAGTCAATATGGACTTTGCATGTGTGCTTCTTAGAGAGGTCGTTTCAACTGAAATGAATCAAAAACAAGAAAAAATATATTTCTCTTCTTTAGTAGTTTTTTCCAATAAAATAAAGAAAAATAGTACCCTTAATTAAGCTGGTTTGATTTAAAGAAAAATATTACTCAATATGAAGAGTACTCACGGTGAGATTTGAAAACGATATTATTATTGGTGAGATCACACGGAACCCGACCATCGGTCCGGTCCGATTCACGGATGAATCCATATAACTAGCAGGTGGTTCCCGTTTTCAATTTTTTGGAACCGTTCTTTAGCCGGCAGTTCCGATTCTAGGTCAGTAATAGCCCACTCGGATCATGCACACCCCTGCTCTTGTTATGAATCCCAATTATTATATTGAAGACGGTGATCTTTCTGATAAAAGTATGGGTTCCGCTTATAGGAGACACAGCGGGCTCGATTGAAGGGGTGAAAACTCACCAACCGGCAAACATCTGGAGACCCGAGCCGGAGAAGAAGCGAAATTGGCATTTGTGCACCGAAAGGGCGATGCAAGGCCAATGCCGTTCCAGCCCTACCCCATTCGTAACCATCTGCTTCTCCCCCACTCCATTCATCCTGCATTTTCAGCACCTCCATCAAGCGAGAGAGAGAGAGAGAGAGAGAGAGGGATAAGGTAAGGGAGGATTTCGAGAATGTTTTCGAGGATAAGTTTAAAAACAGAAGGAGGTGGTGGTGGGTATTTTATCCATTTCTTTACTGTGTTCCATGTTCGCTGTTCGCCTTGTGGCGTTTCTTTTTGGGATTGAAACCCTATACCCTATACCCTATACCCTATACCCTATACCCTATACCCTAAACCCTATACCCTATACCCTATACCCTATACCCTATACCCTATACCCTATACCCTATACCCTATACCCTATACCCTATACCCTATACCCTATACCCTATACCCTAAACCCTATACCCTATACCCTATACCCTAAACCCTATACCCTAAACCCTAAACCCTAAACCCCTAAACCCTAAACCCTAAACCCTAAACCCTAAAAACCCTATACTTTAGGTCACACGTCCCAAATGAAAATCGGGAAGATTTGCGAGTCTACGAAATAGTACCGTTCTAGTAGGGCAACAAAAAGACCCTACAAACCTACACCCTACACCCCGTCCCTAGACCCCCCACCCTAAACCCTAAGTCCTTGTAAGGAAAAGTGAAATTTTCATGAATTTATTGCCAAAGCTGGCCAACGTTTTCAACTAGATAGTGAAATTTCACTTAGAAATCTTTCCCACTTTAGGTCACTTGTCCCAAGTGGAAATCGGGAAGGCTTGCCAGAGTCTCTAAAATAGTACCATTCTAGCAAGGCAAGAAAATGAGAATATTCTTAAGTCTTTTGCCCAGTTGGTCACGGGCGAGGGAAGTTTTTCTATGCATATCTCATTTTCTAGTTTTAAGAAGCCCACTTCTACATACCCTTGGAGGACAATTTATTTGTTTCCTCAGTGAAGAGCCTTTACAAAAGAAACTAGGAAGCAATGTTAGAATCCTAGATGTAATTTTGGTCAACTTTGAATATGTTTTAAGCTGTGAAAAATCTAGAGGAAAACCAGCCCAGAAAATTGATCTCTAAGGCTAGAATTTTTCTTTAGTGTTTGAAACCTCTTCAACAGCCCTATATGCTTGACTTGCTACTCTCTTTACATGTGTATTTTTTTCTTCGTGAGCTTGATGAATGCTATATAGAAGTACAAATGATGCTAAGGTTAGCTTGGTTTGGTCTTTAAATTCCTATGTGAACCATGACATCGTCTAAAACTTGAGCTAAAAACCAAGCCTATCCACATTGATTCGTGGCTAGTCAATATGGACTTTGCATGTGTGCTTCTTAGAGAGGTCGTTTCAACTGAAATGAATCAAAAACAAGAAAAAATATATTTCTCTTCTTTAGTAGTTTTTTCCAATAAAATAAAGAAAAATAGTACCCTTAATTAAGCTGGTTTGATTTAAAGAAAAATATTACTCAATATGAAGAGTACTCACGGTGAGATTTGGAAAACGATATTATTATTGGTGAGATCACACGGAACCCGACCATCGGTCCGGTCCGATTCACGGATGAATCCATATAACTAGCAGGTGGTTCCCGTTTTCAATTTTTTGGAACCGTTCTTTAGCCGGCGAGCGGTTCCGATTCTAGGTCGGTAATAGCCCACTCGGATCATGCACACCCCCGCTCTTGTTATGAATCCCAATTACTATATTGAAGACGGTGATCTTTCGATAAAAGTATGGGTTCCGCTTATAGGAGACACAGCGGGCTCGATTGAAGGGGTGAAAACTCACCAACCGGCAAACATCGGAGACCCGAGCCGGAGAAGAAGCGAAATTGGCATTTGTGCACCGAAAGGGCGATGCAAGGCCAATGCCGTTCCAGCCCTACCCCATTCGTAACCATCTGCTTCTCCCCCACTCCATTCATCCTGCATTTTCAGCACCTCCATCAAGCGAGAGAGAGAGAGAGAGAGAGAGAGGGATAAGGTAAGGGAGGATTTCGAGAATGTTTTCGAGGATAAGTTTAAAAACGAAGGAGGTGGTGGTGGGTATTTTATCCATTTCTTTCTTGTGTTCCATGTTGTTCGCCTTGTGGCGTTTCTTTTTGGGATTGAAACCCTATACCCTATACCCTATACCCTATACCCTATACCCTATACCCTATACCCTAAACCCTATACCCTATACCCTATACCCTATACCCTATACCCTATACCCTATACCCTATACCCTATACCCTATACCCTATACCCTATACCCTATACCCTATACCCTATACCCTATACCCTAAACCCTATACCCTATACCCTATACCCTAAACCCTATACCCTAAACCCTAAACCCTAAACCCCTAAACCCTAAACCCTAAACCCTAAACCCTAAAAACCCTATACTTTAGGTCACACGTCCCAAATGAAAATCGGGAAGATTTGCCAGAGTCTCTGAAATAGTACCGTTCTAGTAGGGCAACAAAAAGACCCTACAAACCTACACCCTACACCCCGTCCCTAGACCCCCACCCTAAACCCTAAGTCCTTGTAAGGAAAAGTGAAATTTTCATGAATTTATTGCCAAAGCTGGCCAACGTTTTCAACTAGATAGTGAAATTTCACTTAGAAATCTTTCCCACTTTAGGTCACTTGTCCCAAGTGGAAATCGGGAAGGCTTGCGAGTCTCTAAAATAGTACCATTCTAGCAAGGCAAGAAAATGAGAATATTCTTAAGTCTTTTGCCCAGTTGGTCACGGGCGAGGGAAGTTTTTCTATGCATATCTCATTTTCTAGTTTTAAGAAGCCCACTTCTACATACCCTTGGAGGACAATTTATTTGTTTCCTCAGTGAAGAGCCTTTACAAAAGAAACTAGGAAGCAATGTTAGAATCCTAGATGTAATTTTGGTCAACTTTGAATATGTTTTAACGTGAAAAATCTAGAGGAAAACCAGCCCAGAAAATTGATCTCTAAGGCTAGAATTTTTCTTTAGTGTTTGAAACCTCTTCAACAGCCCTATATGCTTGACTTGCTACTCTCTTTACATGTGTATTTTTTTCTTCGTGAGCTTGATGAATGCTATATAGAAGTACAAATGATGCTAAGGTTAGCTTGGTTTGGTCTTTAAATTCCTATGTGAACCATGACATCGTCTAAAACTTGAGCTAAAAACCAAGCCTATCCACATTGATTCGTGGCTAGTCAATATGGACTTTGCATGTGTGCTTCTTAGAGAGGTCGTTTCAACTGAAATGAATCAAAAACAAGAAAAAATATATTTCTCTTCTTTAGTAGTTTTTTCCAATAAAATAAAGAAAAATAGTACCCTTAATTAAGCTGGTTTGATTTAAAGAAAAATATTACTCAATATGAAGAGTACTCACGGTGAGATTTGGAAAACGATATTATTATTGGTGAGATCACCGGAACCCGACCATCGGTCCGGTCCGATTCACGGATGAATCCATATAACTAGCGGGTGGTTCCCGTTTTCAATTTTTGGAACCGTTCTTTAGCCGGCAGTTCCGATTCTAGGTCGGTAATAGCCCACTCGGATCATGCACACCCTGCTCTTGTTATGAATCCCAATTACTATATTGAAGACGGTGATCTTTCGATAAAAGTATGGGTTCCGCTTATAGGAGACACAGCGGGCTCGATTGAAGGGGTGAAAACTCACCAACCGGCAAAAATCCGGAGACCCGAGCCGGAGAAGAAGCGAAATTGGCATTTGTGCACCGAAAGGGCGATGCAAGGCCAATGCCGTTCCAGCCCTACCCCATTCGTAACCATCTGCTTCTCCCCCACTCCATTCATCCTGCATTTTCAGCACCTCCATCAAGCGAGAGAGAGAGAGAGAGAGAGAGAGGGATAAGGTAAGGGAGGATTTCGAGAATGTTTTCGAGGATAAGTTTAAAAACGAAGGAGGTGGTGGTGGGTATTTTATCCATTTCTTTCTTTGTGTTCCATGTTCATTTGTTCGCCTTGTGGCGTTTCTTTTGGGATTGAAACCCTATACCCTATACCCTATACCCTATACCCTATACCCTATACCCTATACCCTAAACCCTATACCCTATACCCTATACCCTATACCCTATACCCTATACCCTATACCCTATACCCTATACCCTATACCCTAAACCCTATACCCTATACCCTATACCCTATACCCTAAACCCTATACCCTATACCCTATACCCTAAACCCTATACCCTATACCCTAAACCCTAAACCCTAAACCCCTAAACCCTAAACCCTAAACCCTAAACCCTAAAAACCCTATACTTTAGGTCACACGTCCCAAATGAAAATCGGGAAGATTTGCCAGAGTCTCTGAAATAGTACCGTTCTAGTAGGGCAACAAAAAGACCCTACAAACCTACACCCTACACCCCCGTCCCTAGACCCCCCACCCTAAACCCTAAGTCCTTGTAAGGAAAAGTGAAATTTTCATGAATTTATTGCCAAAGCTGGCCAACGTTTTCAACTAGATAGTGAAATTTCACTTAGAAATCTTTCCCACTTTAGGTCACTTGTCCCAAGTGGAAATCGGGAAGGCTTGCCAGAGTCTCTAAAATAGTACCATTCTAGCAAGGCAAGAAAATGAGAATATTCTTAAGTCTTTTGCCCAGTTGGTCACGGGCGGGAAGTTTTTCTATGCATATCTCATTTTCTAGTTTTAAGAAGCCCACTTCTACATACCCTTGGAGGACAATTTATTTGTTTCCTCAGTGAAGAGCCTTTACAAAAGAAACTAGGAAGCAATGTTAGAATCCTAGATGTAATTTTGGTCAACTTTGAATATGTTTTAACTGTGAAAAATCTAGAGGAAAACCAGCCCAGAAAATTGATCTCTAAGGCTAGAATTTTTCTTTAGTGTTTGAAACCTCTTCAACAGCCCTATATGCTTGACTTGCTACTCTCTTTACATGTGTATTTTTTTCTTCGTGAGCTTGATGAATGCTATATAGAAGTACAAATGATGCTAAGGTTAGCTTGGTTTGGTCTTTAAATTCCTATGTGAACCATGACATCGTCTAAAACTTGAGCTAAAAACCAAGCCTATCCACATTGATTCGTGGCTAGTCAATATGGACTTTGCATGTGTGCTTCTTAGAGAGGTCGTTTCAACTGAAATGAATCAAAAACAAGAAAAAATATATTTCTCTTCTTTAGTAGTTTTTTCCAATAAAATAAAGAAAAATAGTACCCTTAATTAAGCTGGTTTGATTTAAAGAAAAATATTACTCAATATGAAGAGTACTCACGGTGAGATTTGGAAAACGATATTATTATTGGTGAGATCACCTGGAACCCGACCATCGGTCCGGTCCGATTCACGGATGAATCCATATAACTAGCAGGTGGTTCCCGTTTTCAATTTTTTGGAACCGTTCTTTAGCCGGCAGTTCCGATTCTAGGTCAGTAATAGCCCACTCGGATCATGCACACCCCTGCTCTTGTTATGAATCCCAATTATTATATTGAAGACGGTGATCTTTCTGATAAAAGTATGGGTTCCGCTTATAGGAGACACGGCGGGCTCGATTGAAGGGGTGAAAACTCACCAACCGGCAAACATGCGGGACCCGAGCCGGAGAAGAAGCGAAATTGGCATTTGTGCACCGAAAGGGCGATGCAAGGCCAATGCCGTTCCAGCCCTACCCCATTCGTAACCATCTGCTTCTCCCCCACTCCATTCATCCTGCATTTTCAGCACCTCCATCAAGCGAGAGAGAGAGAGAGAGAGAGGGATAAGGTAAGGGAGGATTTCGAGAATGTTTTCGAGGATAAGTTTAAAAACGAAGGAGGTGGTGGTGGGTATTTTATCCATTTCTTTACTTGTGTTCCATGTTGTTCGCCTTGTGGCGTTTCTTTTTGGGATTGAAACCCTATACCCTATACCCTATACCCTATACCCTATACCCTATACCCTATACCCTAAACCCTATACCCTATACCCTATACCCTATACCCTATACCCTATACCCTATACCCTATACCCTATACCCTATACCCTAAACCCTATACCCTATACCCTATACCCTATACCCTAAACCCTATACCCTATACCCTATACCCTAAACCCTATACCCTATACCCTAAACCCTAAACCCTAAACCCCTAAACCCTAAACCCTAAACCCTAAAAACCCTATACTTTAGGTCACACGTCCCAAATGAAAATCGGGAAGATTTGCCAGAGTCTCTGAAATAGTACCGTTCTAGTAGGGCAACAAAAAGACCCTACAAACCTACACCCTACACCCCCGTCCCTAGACCCCCCACCCTAAACCCTAAGTCCTTGTAAGGAAAAGTGAAATTTTCATGAATTTATTGCCAAAGCTGGCCAACGTTTTCAACTAGATAGTGAAATTTCACTTAGAAATCTTTCCCACTTTAGGTCACTTGTCCCAAGTGGAAATCGGAAGGCTTGCCGAGTCTCTAAAATAGTACCATTCTAGCAAGGCAAGAAAATGAGAATATTCTTAAGTCTTTTGCCCGAGTTGGTCACGGGCGAGGGAAGTTTTTCTATGCATATCTCATTTTCTAGTTTTAAGAAGCCCACTTCTACATACCCTTGGAGGACAATTTATTTGTTTCCTCAGTGAAGAGCCTTTACAAAAGAAACTAGGAAGCAATGTTAGAATCCTAGATGTAATTTTGGTCAACTTTGAATATGTTTTAACTGTGAAAAATCTAGAGGAAAACCAGCCCAGAAAATTGATCTCTAAGGCTAGAATTTTTCTTTAGTGTTTGAAACCTCTTCAACATGCCCTATATGCTTGACTTGCTACTCTCTTTACATGTGTATTTTTTTCTTCGTGAGCTTGATGAATGCTATATAGAAGTACAAATGATGCTAAGGTTAGCTTGGTTTGGTCTTTAAATTCCTATGTGAACCATGACATCGTCTAAAACTTGAGCTAAAAACCAAGCCTATCCACATTGATTCGTGGCTAGTCAATATGGACTTTGCATGTGTGCTTCTTAGAGAGGTCGTTTCAACTGAAATGAATCAAAAACAAGAAAAAATATATTTCTCTTCTTTAGTAGTTTTTTCCAATAAAATAAAGAAAAATAGTACCCTTAATTAAGCTGGTTTGATTTAAAGAAAAATATTACTCAATATGAAGAGTACTCACGGTGAGATTTGGAAAACGATATTATTATTGGTGAGATCACACGGAACCCGACCATCGGTCCGGTCCGATTCACGGATGAATCCATATAACTAGCGAGGTGGTTCCGTTTTCAATTTTTTGGAACCGTTCTTTAGCCGGCGGTTCCGATTCTAGGTCGTAATAGCCCACTCGGATCATGCACACCCTGCTCTTGTTATGAATCCCAATTATTATATTGAAGACGGTGATCTTTCGATAAAAGTATGGGTTCCGCTTATAGGAGACACGGCGGGCTCGATTGAAGGGGTGAAAACTCACCAACCGGCAAACATCGGAGACCCGAGCCGGAGAAGAAGCGAAATTGGCATTTGTGCACCGAAAGGGCGATGCAAGGCCAATGCCGTTCCAGCCCTACCCCATTCGTAACCATCTGCTTCTCCCCCACTCCATTCATCCTGCATTTTCAGCACCTCCATCAAGCGAGAGAGAGAGAGAGAGAGAGAGGGATAAGGTAAGGGAGGATTTCGAGAATGTTTTCGAGGATAAGTTTAAAAACAGAAGGAGGTGGTGGTGGGTATTTTATCCATTTCTTTACTTGTGTTCCATGTTGTTCGCCTTGTGGCGTTTCTTTTGGGATTGAAACCCTATACCCTATACCCTATACCCTATACCCTATACCCTATACCCTATACCCTAAACCCTATACCCTATACCCTATACCCTATACCCTATACCCTATACCCTATACCCTATACCCTATACCCTATACCCTATACCCTATACCCTAAACCCTATACCCTATACCCTATACCCTAAACCCTATACCCTATACCCTAAACCCTAAACCCTAAACCCCTAAACCCTAAACCCTAAACCCTAAAAACCCTATACTTTAGGTCACACGTCCCAAATGAAAATCGGGAAGATTTGCCAGAGTCTCTGAAATAGTACCGTTCTAGTAGGGCAACAAAAAGACCCTACAAACCTACACCCTACACCCCGTCCCTAGACCCCCCACCCTAAACCCTAAGTCCTTGTAAGGAAAAGTGAAATTTTCATGAATTTATTGCCAAAGCTGGCCAACGTTTTCAACTAGATAGTGAAATTTCACTTAGAAATCTTTCCCACTTTAGGTCACTTGTCCCAAGTGGAAATCGGGAAGGCTTGCGAGTCTCTAAAATAGTACCATTCTAGCAAGGCAAGAAAATGAGAATATTCTTAAGTCTTTTGCCCAGTTGGTCACGGGCGAGGGAAGTTTTTCTATGCATATCTCATTTTCTAGTTTTAAGAAGCCCACTTCTACATACCCTTGGAGGACAATTTATTTGTTTCCTCAGTGAAGAGCCTTTACAAAAGAAACTAGGAAGCAATGTTAGAATCCTAGATGTAATTTTGGTCAACTTTGAATATGTTTTAAGCTGTGAAAAATCTAGAGGAAAACCAGCCCAGAAAATTGATCTCTAAGGCTAGAATTTTTCTTTAGTGTTTGAAACCTCTTCAACAGCCCTATATGCTTGACTTGCTACTCTCTTTACATGTGTATTTTTTTCTTCGTGAGCTTGATGAATGCTATATAGAAGTACAAATGATGCTAAGGTTAGCTTGGTTTGGTCTTTAAATTCCTATGTGAACCATGACATCGTCTAAAACTTGAGCTAAAAACCAAGCCTATCCACATTGATTCGTGGCTAGTCAATATGGACTTTGCATGTGTGCTTCTTAGAGAGGTCGTTTCAACTGAAATGAATCAAAAACAAGAAAAAATATATTTCTCTTCTTTAGTAGTTTTTTCCAATAAAATAAAGAAAAATAGTACCCTTAATTAAGCTGGTTTGATTTAAAGAAAAATATTACTCAATATGAAGAGTACTCACGGTGAGATTTGGAAAACGATATTATTATTGGTGAGATCACCTGGAACCCGACCATCGGTCCGGTCCGATTCACGGATGAATCCATATAACTAGCAGGTGGTTCCCGTTTTCAATTTTTTGGAACCGTTCTTTAGCCGGCAGTTCCGATTCTAGGTCGCAGTAATAGCCCACTCGGATCATGCACACCCCTGCTCTTGTTATGAATCCCAATTATTATATTGAAGACGGTGATCTTTCGATAAAAGTATGGGTTCCGCTTATAGGAGACACAGCGGGCTCGATTGAAGGGGTGAAAACTCACCAACCGGCAAACATCGGGACCCGAGCCGGAGAAGAAGCGAAATTGGCATTTGTGCACCGAAAGGGCGATGCAAGGCCAATGCCGTTCCAGCCCTACCCCATTCGTAACCATCTGCTTCTCCCCCACTCCATTCATCCTGCATTTTCAGCACCTCCATCAAGCGAGAGAGAGAGAGAGAGAGGGATAAGGTAAGGGAGGATTTCGAGAATGTTTTCGAGGATAAGTTTAAAAACGAAGGAGGTGGTGGTGGGTATTTTATCCATTTCTTTCTTTGTGTTCCATGTTATTTGTTCGCCTTGTGGCGTTTCTTTTTGGGATTGAAACCCTATACCCTATACCCTATACCCTATACCCTATACCCTATACCCTATACCCTAAACCCTATACCCTATACCCTATACCCTATACCCTATACCCTATACCCTATACCCTATACCCTATACCCTATACCCTATACCCTATACCCTATACCCTATACCCTAAACCCTATACCCTATACCCTATACCCTAAACCCTATACCCTATACCCTAAACCCTAAACCCTAAACCCCTAAACCCTAAACCCTAAACCCTAAAAACCCTATACTTTAGGTCACACGTCCCAAATGAAAATCGGGAAGATTTGCCAGAGTCTCTGAAATAGTACCGTTCTAGTAGGGCAACAAAAAGACCCTACAAACCTACACCCTACACCCCGTCCCTAGACCCCCCACCCTAAACCCTAAGTCCTTGTAAGGAAAAGTGAAATTTTCATGAATTTATTGCCAAAGCGGCCAACGTTTTCAACTAGATAGTGAAATTTCACTTAGAAATCTTTCCCACTTTAGGTCACTTGTCCCAAGTGGAAATCGGGAAGGCTTGCCGAGTCTCTAAAATAGTACCATTCTAGCAAGGCAAGAAAATGAGAATATTCTTAAGTCTTTTGCCCGAGTTGGTCACGGGCGAGGGAAGTTTTTCTATGCATATCTCATTTTCTAGTTTTAAGAAGCCCACTTCTACATACCCTTGGAGGACAATTTATTTGTTTCCTCAGTGAAGAGCCTTTACAAAAGAAACTAGGAAGCAATGTTAGAATCCTAGATGTAATTTTGGTCAACTTTGAATATGTTTTAACTGTGAAAAATCTAGAGGAAAACCAGCCCAGAAAATTGATCTCTAAGGCTAGAATTTTTCTTTAGTGTTTGAAACCTCTTCAACAGCCCTATATGCTTGACTTGCTACTCTCTTTACATGTGTATTTTTTCTTCGTGAGCTTGATGAATGCTATATAGAAGTACAAATGATGCTAAGGTTAGCTTGGTTTGGTCTTTAAATTCCTATGTGAACCATGACATCGTCTAAAACTTGAGCTAAAAACCAAGCCTATCCACATTGATTCGTGGCTAGTCAATATGGACTTTGCATGTGTGCTTCTTAGAGAGGTCGTTTCAACTGAAATGAATCAAAAACAAGAAAAAATATATTTCTCTTCTTTAGTAGTTTTTTCCAATAAAATAAAGAAAAATAGTACCCTTAATTAAGTTTGGTTTGATTTAAAGAAAAATATTACTCAATATGAAGAGTACTCACGGTGAGATTTGGAAAACGATATTATTATTGGTGAGATCACACGGAACCCGACCATCGGTCCGGTCCGATTCACGGATGAATCCATATAACTAGCGAGGTGGTTCCCGTTTTCAATTTTTGGAACCGTTCTTTAGCCGGCAGTTCCGATTCTAGGTCGGTAATAGCCCACTCGGATCATGCACACCCCTGCTCTTGTTATGAATCCCAATTATTATATTGAAGACGGTGATCTTTCGATAAAAGTATGGGTTCCGCTTATAGGAGACACAGCGGGCTCGATTGAAGGGGTGAAAACTCACCAACCGGCAAACATCTGGAGACCCGAGCCGGAGAAGAAGCGAAATTGGCATTTGTGCACCGAAAGGGCGATGCAAGGCCAATGCCGTTCCAGCCCTACCCCATTCGTAACCATCTGCTTCTCCCCCACTCCATTCATCCTGCATTTTCAGCACCTCCATCAAGCGAGAGAGAGAGAGAGAGAGAGAGGGATAAGGTAAGGGAGGATTTCGAGAATGTTTTCGAGGATAAGTTTAAAAACAGAAGGAGGTGGTGGTGGGTATTTTATCCATTTCTTTACTGTGTTCCATGTTCGCTGTTCGCCTTGTGGCGTTTCTTTTTGGGATTGAAACCCTATACCCTATACCCTATACCCTATACCCTATACCCTATACCCTATACCCTAAACCCTATACCCTATACCCTATACCCTATACCCTATACCCTATACCCTATACCCTATACCCTATACCCTATACCCTAAACCCTATACCCTATACCCTATACCCTATACCCTAAACCCTATACCCTATACCCTATACCCTAAACCCTATACCCTATACCCTAAACCCTAAACCCTAAACCCCTAAACCCTAAACCCTAAACCCTAAAAACCCTATACTTTAGGTCACACGTCCCAAATGAAAATCGGGAAGATTTGCCAGAGTCTCTGAAATAGTACCGTTCTAGTAGGGCAACAAAAAGACCCTACAAACCTACACCCTACACCCCCGTCCCTAGACCCCCCACCCTAAACCCTAAGTCCTTGTAAGGAAAAGTGAAATTTTCATGAATTTATTGCCAAAGCTGGCCAACGTTTTCAACTAGATAGTGAAATTTCACTTAGAAATCTTTCCCACTTTAGGTCACTTGTCCCAAGTGGAAATCGGGAAGGCTTGCCAGAGTCTCTAAAATAGTACCATTCTAGCAAGGCAAGAAAATGAGAATATTCTTAAGTCTTTTGCCCAGTTGGTCACGGGCGAGGGAAGTTTTTCTATGCATATCTCATTTTCTAGTTTTAAGAAGCCCACTTCTACATACCCTTGGAGGACAATTTATTTGTTTCCTCAGTGAAGAGCCTTTACAAAAGAAACTAGGAAGCAATGTTAGAATCCTAGATGTAATTTTGGTCAACTTTGAATATGTTTTAACTGTGAAAAATCTAGAGGAAAACCAGCCCAGAAAATTGATCTCTAAGGCTAGAATTTTTCTTTAGTGTTTGAAACCTCTTCAACAGCCCTATATGCTTGACTTGCTACTCTCTTTACATGTGTATTTTTTTCTTCGTGAGCTTGATGAATGCTATATAGAAGTACAAATGATGCTAAGGTTAGCTTGGTTTGGTCTTTAAATTCCTATGTGAACCATGACATCGTCTAAAACTTGAGCTAAAAACCAAGCCTATCCACATTGATTCGTGGCTAGTCAATATGGACTTTGCATGTGTGCTTCTTAGAGAGGTCGTTTCAACTGAAATGAATCAAAAACAAGAAAAAAAATATATTTCTCTTCTTTAGTAGTTTTTTCCAATAAAATAAAGAAAAATAGTACCCTTAATTAAGCTGGTTTGATTTAAAGAAAAATATTACTCAATATGAAGAGTACTCACGGTGAGATTTGGAAAACGATATTATTATTGGTGAGATCACCTGGAACCCGACCATCGGTCCGGTCCGATTCACGGATGAATCCATATAACTAGCAGGTGGTTCCCGTTTTCAATTTTTTGGAACCGTTCTTTAGCCGGCAGTTCCGATTCTAGGTCAGTAATAGCCCACTCGGATCATGCACACCCCTGCTCTTGTTATGAATCCCAATTATTATATTGAAGACGGTGATCTTTCTGATAAAAGTATGGGTTCCGCTTATAGGAGACACAGCGGGCTCGATTGAAGGGGTGAAAACTCACCAACCGGCAAACATCTGGAGACCCGAGCCGGAGAAGAAGCGAAATTGGCATTTGTGCACCGAAAGGGCGATGCAAGGCCAATGCCGTTCCAGCCCTACCCCATTCGTAACCATCTGCTTCTCCCCCACTCCATTCATCCTGCATTTTCAGCACCTCCATCAAGCGAGAGAGAGAGAGAGAGAGAGAGGGATAAGGTAAGGGAGGATTTCGAGAATGTTTTCGAGGATAAGTTTAAAAACAGAAGGAGGTGGTGGTGGGTATTTTATCCATTTCTTTACTGTGTTCCATGTTCGCTGTTCGCCTTGTGGCGTTTCTTTTTGGGATTGAAACCCTATACCCTATACCCTATACCCTATACCCTATACCCTATACCCTATACCCTAAACCCTATACCCTATACCCTATACCCTATACCCTATACCCTATACCCTAAACCCTAAACCCTATACCCTATACCCTATACCCTATACCCTAAACCCTATACCCTATACCCTATACCCTAAACCCTATACCCTATACCCTAAACCCTAAACCCTAAACCCCTAAACCCTAAACCCTAAACCCTAAAAACCCTATACTTTAGGTCACACGTCCCAAATGAAAATCGGGAAGATTTGCCAGAGTCTCTGAAATAGTACCGTTCTAGTAGGGCAACAAAAAGACCCTACAAACCTACACCCTACACCCCCGTCCCTAGACCCCCCACCCTAAACCCTAAGTCCTTGTAAGGAAAAGTGAAATTTTCATGAATTTATTGCCAAAGCTGGCCAACGTTTTCAACTAGATAGTGAAATTTCACTTAGAAATCTTTCCCACTTTAGGTCACTTGTCCCAAGTGGAAATCGGGAAGGCTTGCCAGAGTCTCTAAAATAGTACCATTCTAGCAAGGCAAGAAAATGAGAATATTCTTAAGTCTTTTGCCCAGTTGGTCACGGGCGAGGGAAGTTTTTCTATGCATATCTCATTTTCTAGTTTTAAGAAGCCCACTTCTACATACCCTTGGAGGACAATTTATTTGTTTCCTCAGTGAAGAGCCTTTACAAAAGAAACTAGGAAGCAATGTTAGAATCCTAGATGTAATTTTGGTCAACTTTGAATATGTTTTAAACGTGAAAAATCTAGAGGAAAACCAGCCCAGAAAATTGATCTCTAAGGCTAGAATTTTTCTTTAGTGTTTGAAACCTCTTCAACAGCCCTATATGCTTGACTTGCCACTCTCTTTACATGTGTATTTTTTTCTTCGTGAGCTTGATGAATGCTATATAGAAGTACAAATGATGCTAAGGTTAGCTTGGTTTGGTCTTTAAATTCCTATGTGAACCATGACATCGTCTAAAACTTGAGCTAAAAACCAAGCCTATCCACATTGATTCGTGGCTAGTCAATATGGACTTTGCATGTGTGCTTCTTAGAGAGGTCGTTTCAACTGAAATGAATCAAAAACAAGAAAAAATATATTTCTCTTCTTTAGTAGTTTTTTCCAATAAAATAAAGAAAAATAGTACCCTTAATTAAGCTGGTTTGATTTAAAGAAAAATATTACTCAATATGAAGAGTACTCACGGTGAGATTTGGAAAACGATATTATTATTGGTGAGATCACACGGAACCCGACCATCGGTCCGGTCCGATTCACGGATGAATCCATATAACTAGCAGGTGGTTCCCGTTTTCAATTTTTGGAACCGTTCTTTAGCGGCGGTTCGATTCTAGGTCGGTAATAGCCCACTCGGATCATGCACACCCCTGCTCTTGTTATGAATCCCAATTATTATATTGAAGACGGTGATCTTTCGATAAAAGTATGGGTTCCGCTTATAGGAGACACAGCGGGCTCGATTGAAGGGTGAAAACTCACCAACCGGCAAACATCGGAGACCCGAGCCGGAGAAGAAGCGAAATTGGCATTTGTGCACCGAAAGGGCGATGCAAGGCCAATGCCGTTCCAGCCCTACCCCATTCGTAACCATCTGCTTCTCCCCCACTCCATTCATCCTGCATTTTCAGCACCTCCATCAAGCGAGAGAGAGAGAGAGAGAGGGATAAGGTAAGGGAGGATTTCGAGAATGTTTTCGAGGATAAGTTTAAAAACGAAGGAGGTGGTGGTGGGTATTTTATCCATTTCTTTACCGTGTTCCATGTTATTTGTTCGCCTTGTGGCGTTTCTTTTGGGATTGAAACCCTATACCCTATACCCTATACCCTATACCCTATACCCTATACCCTAAACCCTATACCCTATACCCTATACCCTATACCCTATACCCTATACCCTATACCCTATACCCTAAACCCTATACCCTATACCCTATACCCTATACCCTAAACCCTATACCCTATACCCTATACCCTAAACCCTATACCCTATACCCTAAACCCTAAACCCTAAACCCCTAAACCCTAAACCCTAAACCCTAAAAACCCTATACTTTAGGTCACACGTCCCAAATGAAAATCGGGAAGATTTGCCAGAGTCTCTGAAATAGTACCGTTCTAGTAGGGCAACAAAAAGACCCTACAAACCTACACCCTACACCCCCGTCCCTAGACCCCCCACCCTAAACCCTAAGTCCTTGTAAGGAAAAGTGAAATTTTCATGAATTTATTGCCAAAGCTGGCCAACGTTTTCAACTAGATAGTGAAATTTCACTTAGAAATCTTTCCCACTTTAGGTCACTTGTCCCAAGTGGAAATCGGGAAGGCTTGCGAGTCTCTAAAATAGTACCATTCTAGCAAGGCAAGAAAATGAGAATATTCTTAAGTCTTTTGCCCAGTTGGTCACGGGCGAGGGAAGTTTTTCTATGCATATCTCATTTTCTAGTTTTAAGAAGCCCACTTCTACATACCCTTGGAGGACAATTTATTTGTTTCCTCAGTGAAGAGCCTTTACAAAAGAAACTAGGAAGCAATGTTAGAATCCTAGATGTAATTTTGGTCAACTTTGAATATGTTTTAACTGTGAAAAATCTAGAGGAAAACCAGCCCAGAAAATTGATCTCTAAGGCTAGAATTTTTCTTTAGTGTTTGAAACCTCTTCAACAGCCCTATATGCTTGACTTGCTACTCTCTTTACATGTGTATTTTTTTCTTCGTGAGCTTGATGAATGCTATATAGAAGTACAAATGATGCTAAGGTTAGCTTGGTTTGGTCTTTAAATTCCTATGTGAACCATGACATCGTCTAAAACTTGAGCTAAAAACCAAGCCTATCCACATTGATTCGTGGCTAGTCAATATGGACTTTGCATGTGTGCTTCTTAGAGAGGTCGTTTCAACTGAAATGAATCAAAAACAAGAAAAAATATATTTCTCTTCTTTAGTAGTTTTTTCCAATAAAATAAAGAAAAATAGTACCCTTAATTAAGCTGGTTTGATTTAAAGAAAAATATTACTCAATATGAAGAGTACTCACGGTGAGATTTGGAAAACGATATTATTATTGGTGAGATCACACGGAACCCGACCATCGGTCCGGTCCGATTCACGGATGAATCCATATAACTAGCAGGTGGTTCCCGTTTTCAATTTTTTGGAACCGTTCTTTAGCCGGCAGTTCCGATTCTAGGTCAGTAATAGCCCACTCGGATCATGCACACCCCTGCTCTTGTTATGAATCCCAATTATTATATTGAAGACGGTGATCTTTCTGATAAAAGTATGGGTTCCGCTTATAGGAGACACAGCGGGCTCGATTGAAGGGGTGAAAACTCACCAACCGGCAAACATCGGAGACCCGAGCCGGAGAAGAAGCGAAATTGGCATTTGTGCACCGAAAGGGCGATGCAAGGCCAATGCCGTTCCAGCCCTACCCCATTCGTAACCATCCGCTTCTCCCCCACTCCATTCATCCTGCATTTTCAGCACCTCCATCAAGCGAGAGAGAGAGAGAGAGAGAGGGATAAGGTAAGGGAGGATTTCGAGAATGTTTTCGAGGATAAGTTTAAAAACAGAAGGAGGTGGTGGTGGGTATTTTATCCATTTCTTTACTGTGTTCCATGTTCGCTGTTCGCCTTGTGGCGTTTCTTTTTGGGATTGAAACCCTATACCCTATACCCTATACCCTATACCCTATACCCTATACCCTATACCCTAAACCCTATACCCTATACCCTATACCCTATACCCTATACCCTATACCCTATACCCTATACCCTATACCCTAAACCCTATACCCTATACCCTATACCCTATACCCTAAACCCTATACCCTATACCCTATACCCTAAACCCTATACCCTATACCCTAAACCCTAAACCCTAAACCCCTAAACCCTAAACCCTAAACCCTAAAAACCCTATACTTTAGGTCACACGTCCCAAATGAAAATCGGGAAGATTTGCGAGTCTACGAAATAGTACCGTTCTAGTAGGGCAACAAAAAGACCCTACAAACCTACACCCTACACCCCGTCCCTAGACCCCCCACCCTAAACCCTAAGTCCTTGTAAGGAAAAGTGAAATTTTCATGAATTTATTGCCAAAGCTGGCCAACGTTTTCAACTAGATAGTGAAATTTCACTTAGAAATCTTTCCCACTTTAGGTCACTTGTCCCAAGTGGAAATCGGGAAGGCTTGCCGAGTCTCTAAAATAGTACCATTCTAGCAAGGCAAGAAAATGAGAATATTCTTAAGTCTTTTGCCCAGTTGGTCACGGGCGAGGAAGTTTTTCTATGCATATCTCATTTTCTAGTTTTAAGAAGCCCACTTCTACATACCCTTGGAGGACAATTTATTTGTTTCCTCAGTGAAGAGCCTTTACAAAAGAAACTAGGAAGCAATGTTAGAATCCTAGATGTAATTTTGGTCAACTTTGAATATGTTTTAACTGTGAAAAATCTAGAGGAAAACCAGCCTAGAAAATTGATCTCTAAGGCTAGAATTTTTCTTTAGTGTTTGAAACCTCTTCAACAGCCCTATATGCTTGACTTGCTACTCTCTTTACATGTGTATTTTTTTCTTCGTGAGCTTGATGAATGCTATATAGAAGTACAAATGATGCTAAGGTTAGCTTGGTTTGGTCTTTAAATTCCTATGTGAACCATGACATCGTCTAAAACTTGAGCTAAAAACCAAGCCTATCCACATTGATTCGTGGCTAGTCAATATGGACTTTGCATGTGTGCTTCTTAGAGAGGTCGTTTCAACTGAAATGAATCAAAAACAAGAAAAAATATATTTCTCTTCTTTAGTAGTTTTTTCCAATAAAATAAAGAAAAATAGTACCCTTAATTAAGCTGGTTTGATTTAAAGAAAAATATTACTCAATATGAAGAGTACTCACGGTGAGATTTGGAAAACGATATTATTATTGGTGAGATCACACGGAACCCGACCATCGGTCCGGTCCGATTCACGGATGAATCCATATAACTAGCGGTGGTTCCCGTTTTCAATTTTTGGAACCGTTCTTTAGCCGGCGGTTCCGATTCTAGGTCGTAATAGCCCACTCGGATCATGCACACCCCCGCTCTTGTTATGAATCCCAATTATTATATTGAAGACGGTGATCTTTCGATAAAAGTATGGGTTCCGCTTATAGGAGACACGGGCTCGATTGAAGGGGTGAAAACTCACCAACCGGCAAACATCTGGAGACCCGAGCCGGAGAAGAAGCGAAATTGGCATTTGTGCACCGAAAGGGCGATGCAAGGCCAATGCCGTTCCAGCCCTACCCCATTCGTAACCATCTGCTTCTCCCCCACTCCATTCATCCTGCATTTTCAGCACCTCCATCAAGCGAGAGAGAGAGAGAGAGAGAGGGATAAGGTAAGGGAGGATTTCGAGAATGTTTTCGAGGATAAGTTTAAAAACAGAAGGAGGTGGTGGTGGGTATTTTATCCATTTCTTTACTGTGTTCCATGTTCGCTGTTCGCCTTGTGGCGTTTCTTTTTGGGATTGAAACCCTATACCCTATACCCTATACCCTATACCCTATACCCTATACCCTATACCCTAAACCCTATACCCTATACCCTATACCCTATACCCTATACCCTATACCCTATACCCTAAACCCTATACCCTATACCCTATACCCTATACCCTAAACCCTATACCCTATACCCTATACCCTAAACCCTATACCCTATACCCTAAACCCTAAACCCTAAACCCCTAAACCCTAAACCCTAAACCCTAAAAACCCTATACTTTAGGTCACACGTCCCAAATGAAAATCGGGAAGATTTGCGAGTCTACGAAATAGTACCGTTCTAGTAGGGCAACAAAAAGACCCTACAAACCTACACCCTACACCCCGTCCCTAGACCCCCCACCCTAAACCCTAAGTCCTTGTAAGGAAAAGTGAAATTTTCATGAATTTATTGCCAAAGCTGGCCAACGTTTTCAACTAGATAGTGAAATTTCACTTAGAAATCTTTCCCACTTTAGGTCACTTGTCCCAAGTGGAAATCGGGAAGGCTTGCCGAGTCTCTAAAATAGTACCATTCTAGCAAGGCAAGAAAATGAGAATATTCTTAAGTCTTTTGCCCGAGTTGGTCACGGGCGAGGGAAGTTTTTCTATGCATATCTCATTTTCTAGTTTTAAGAAGCCCACTTCTACATACCCTTGGAGGACAATTTATTTGTTTCCTCAGTGAAGAGCCTTTACAAAAGAAACTAGGAAGCAATGTTAGAATCCTAGATGTAATTTTGGTCAACTTTGAATATGTTTTAACTGTGAAAAATCTAGAGGAAAACCAGCCCAGAAAATTGATCTCTAAGGCTAGAATTTTTCTTTAGTGTTTGAAACCTCTTCAACAGCCCTATATGCTTGACTTGCTACTCTCTTTACATGTGTATTTTTTTCTTCGTGAGCTTGATGAATGCTATATAGAAGTACAAATGATGCTAAGGTTAGCTTGGTTTGGTCTTTAAATTCCTATGTGAACCATGACATCGTCTAAAACTTGAGCTAAAAACCAAGCCTATCCACATTGATTCGTGGCTAGTCAATATGGACTTTGCATGTGTGCTTCTTAGAGAGGTCGTTTCAACTGAAATGAATCAAAAACAAGAAAAAATATATTTCTCTTCTTTAGTAGTTTTTTCCAATAAAATAAAGAAAAATAGTACCCTTAATTAAGCTGGTTTGATTTAAAGAAAAATATTACTCAATATGAAGAGTACTCACGGTGAGATTTGGAAAACGATATTATTATTGGTGAGATCACACGGAACCCGACCATCGGTCCGGTCCGATTCACGGATGAATCCATATAACTAGCAGGTGGTTCCCGTTTTCAATTTTTGGAACCGTTCTTTAGCCGGCGAGTTCCGATTCTAGGTCGTAATAGCCCACTCGGATCATGCACACCCCTGCTCTTGTTATGAATCCCAATTATTATATTGAAGACGGTGATCTTTCGATAAAAGTATGGGTTCCGCTTATAGGAGACACACGGCGGGCTCGATTGAAGGGGTGAAAACTCACCAACCGGCAAACATCGGAGACCCGAGCCGGAGAAGAAGCGAAATTGGCATTTGTGCACCGAAAGGGCGATGCAAGGCCAATGCCGTTCCAGCCCTACCCCATTCGTAACCATCTGCTTCTCCCCACTCCATTCATCCTGCATTTTCAGCACCTCCATCAAGCGAGAGAGAGAGAGAGAGAGAGAGGGATAAGGTAAGGGAGGATTTCGAGAATGTTTTCGAGGATAAGTTTAAAAACAGAAGGAGGTGGTGGTGGGTATTTTATCCATTTCTTTACTGTGTTCCATGTTCGCTGTTCGCCTTGTGGCGTTTCTTTTTGGGATTTGACGGGACCATTTGAGACCCCACCGCTCTGTGACACCGGTAATGTTCTCGAGCAACCGCTTCTACCTCACGGTTCGAGTGGTGAGAGGCGTCGCTGAGGCTGAGGTTTGGTGACGGAGAGCGACAAAATTACCTTACCGAATAGCCATTGGCTCCCCCTACTCAAGCTTACTTGCAGTTTTGGTTCTGCCGTCGGTCTGTGTACTGAGGCTAAAGAGCGTGTTTTCGGTGGGCGATTTGCAGAGAAGCGAGTCCAGTGGGTGACCGTCGGTGTCGTCCCTCCTGCGATAGTACAGAATGGATGAGCCGCCCAGGGGCCGGCGTGATTTGGAGGCCGGAGGCGGGCACTTCAAGGCAGACGAACCCTCTGATGACCCTTTCGACATAACCAGCACTAAGCACGTCCCCGTCGATCGTCTCAGGCGTTGGAGGGTAATCTGTTCTGTTCTTTTCCGCTTTCTCCTTCTCTTCTTTTTTCTTTTTTTTGGTCTTCATATTTTTTTGGGATGGCCCTGTTTATCCTCTTTATGATATCGTCTATTAATACCTGTGCCGATGTCTGTCCGTCTCCTTTTCGAAGTAATACCTGCGCTAAATCATTGATTA
Source organism: Eucalyptus fibrosa (assembly GCA_017140475.1). Lineage (NCBI taxonomy): Eukaryota > Viridiplantae > Streptophyta > Magnoliopsida > Myrtales > Myrtaceae > Eucalyptus > Eucalyptus fibrosa. The sequence continues at coordinate 43,259 of CM029507.1, forward strand.
ATGTATGTATAAATGTTTGACTTCTTGTTCTCGCTGGATTCGCGCACGCACAGAAGTGAAGAGAGTGATCTGTGATGTTTGTGGTCTGCGGACCGTGAGTAGGTGAAAAAGGTGGATTTAACATTTAAGATTGTCGTAAAAACTTCTGAGTTGCTCAAGGCTGTTGGAAGATATGCATCGGATGGATTCCGAAGATATACTTAGAAGGAATCGCGCTCGATTATATTTACCTTTTCTTGCCTTTATTACATCAACCTTGTATTATATTTACAGCACATTGTACATTGAGACAATACAATGAAATACAATTTCTCCAAAATTCTATTGATCTTCTCTCGATACTCCATCTTCTTTCATGGTATTAGAGCTTCGACTTCTGACTTTTTTCCTCGCTTCCGTTCCTAATTGCCTGCCAAAGGAGATCTAAATAATTTAACAGATCTACCATCTGGGATAGGAATCATTCTCGATGAAGAAGATAAGAGCTTCTGGTTTTCTTACCTTCCATGGCTGATGACCAGTCTACCACAGAGGTTTCACCACCGTCACAGATCCAAGGTTCCCTTGTAGTGACGCAACAGCAAGCACTCCAGACTCAACCCGTTCAATGGAGATCCACACGGGCTCAGTTTGGTCTGAGGCAACCCATTGCGGGCCAACCTTTCCAGAAGGTACCTTACCCATGGTATCTTGGGCCAAGCCCGAACACATCATCACCTGTTTATGTGGGCCACCAAGGAGCCCACGTCCAGTCCGAGGGGAGCCCACTAGCCATGAATGGGGCAAACTCAGACCCTGGAATGGAGCAGGTAAGCGGGTCTAAAAGCGGGTCTAGAGAACCGAGTATGGGAACAAATCCCTACCCAGGATTTTCAAATGCGGGTTACCAATTCGGATCGAGCGAACCGGGTCAAGGGACAAATCCCTACCCGAACCTTGCACCCGGATTCATGTCGTTCCCCGTCACTACCGTCACCGAGTGACCAGAGCCGGGTGACCCCCTACATGTCTCAACGACCGATGGCCCAAAACTGAAATTGACCAACTTACAGTTAACCGGACCGGAGAATTACAACAAGTGGGCCCCAGACTTCCAGCGCACCCTTGTGACGAAGGACAAAGATGGATTCCTTGGCGGAGCCATTCCAATTCTTGCCGATGAGCGGCTGGCCCGATTTTAGAGGAAATGCAACTAGCTCGTAAGGACGTGGATCGGCAATTGCATTTCTCCAGAGGTTGCAGTTGGCCTTCCACCAACAGAAGACTCGAAAACCATGTGGGACAACATCAAACAGATGTACGGAAAATTAGATCGAGCACAATTTTTTTCCCTTTTGCAGGAACTCAACGATTTAAAGCAAGGGAACATGACCGTGACGGCCTGTTACAACAAATTGTTGTCCTTATGGAATGATCTCGAAGCCGGGAAAGAAAAGCTCGAGGGACCAGAGGAGACACTCGTGCAATACCGTTTCGTAAAAGAAAGGGAAAAGGCAACCCGTTTTCTCTTAATACTAAATGATTCGTACCTGAGTTTTCGATCTCAGATCTTGGCCATGGAGCCCGCGCCACCACTCGGGCAAATCTTCCGACAAGTTAGTGGAATTTTCTAGCAACCAATCAAGTTAGTGGGTCCAATGTTGACAAATCCATAACATATGAGCAATATCAACAAGCGATGCGGTGCTTTGCACAAATTGGACATTACCAACAAATGAGGCAATTTTTCAGGTATCTCTCATTTTGTCTAGTCAATAATATCTCAAGAAAAAGTTGCATAATTGACTTTGGGGCAAGTAATCACATAGTTTGTGAGAAGGCATTTTTTTTTTAAATAAATGCGAAATTGGATTTTCCCATTTCAGTGCAATTACCAAATGGGAATATTACTTATGTTGCAATTACAGGGAAAGTCCAACTCAGTCCCTAAATCACTCTCCAAAATGTGCTTTATGTCCCAGAATTTCGATTCAATCTTGTCTCTGTCTCCAAAGCCTGCAAAGACAATTCCTATCGTATACTATTTGATTCTGACACTTGCTTCTTTCAGGCCCTTTCGACTGGCAAAGTGATGGGCACTGGAAGTCTCTCTGAATGATTGTTCCTTTGGACAAATTTCCCAAGTAATCTTGATTTGTCATCTATTTTTTTAAATAAAATGTCATTGTGTAACACAACTAACAATGATAAAGAATTTCTTATGCATTCAAGATTGGGTCATAGTGCTTCCTTTCCCTGCTCCAAATGTCAAATATGCCCCCTTGCAAAGCAGTCTCGTATACCTTTCCCTTCCAGTCAAAATTGTGCACTTGATATTTTTTCATTGATCCATGTCGATATCTAGGGTCCCTACCATACACAAAATCATGATGGGTCATGATATTTCTTAACAATTGTGGACAACTATTCCCGTGCCTCATGGGTGTTCTTGATGCAATCCAAGTGACAGGTTTTCTCCAATTTGAAAAATTTTATTACCTTGTCCAAGAATCAATTTGGAAAATCTATTCAGCGCATGAGGACAAACAATGGAAAAGAATTCTTCAGCAATGATTGCAACTCCCTTCTTTCGTCCAATGGGATTCTCCACAAAAGTTCATGTATATATACCCCACAACAGAATGGGGTAGTGGAGCGCAAACATCGCCATCTCCTAGAAGTTGGAAGAGCATTAAAGTTTCAAGCGTCCATTCCAGAAAATTATTGGGGTGAATGTATCATCACTACGGCATATCTCATCAATTGTATGCCCACTCGAGTACTCAATGGAAAAACTCCATTTGAGCTACTTTTCAAGAGACAGCCAGAACTACAACACCTGAGGATTTTCAGGTGTTTGTGTTATGCAACAATATTGTCGCCTCGCGATAAAATGGGCCCCTAAGCCAGGCGCAGCATCTTCATGGGATACCCAAATTTGCAGAAAGGATATCATGTCCTAGATCAGACGACTGGGGAATTCTTTATTAGCAAATATGTCATTTTTCATGAGGATGTATTTCCATTTCATGACCAGAATTCCTTGAAGGAAACATCAGACATCTCATGACATCCAGCTCATTCCATAGAAGATTCAACTGATGGATTTATTCTAACAAGACCTCCAGTCATGATCCACAACTCATGTGAGAGTTCCACACCAGAAGATGCTGAAGATCCAGTACATGAGAATCAATCACCAACTGAAGAAGTTGTGATTGACGACACATCATCTCCATATCCCGTCCCAACACTAGTGGATGCTCAAGAATCTTCGTCTCTAGTCCCAATACAAGTGGATCATCCTCGATGGTCTAGATATTCTGTACATCCACCAGCCTGGACAAAGGATTATGTCTGCACCACCCTCAACTCACCAGGTATTCATTACCCACTATCATCTTATGTTTTGTTTCATAGACTTTCGCCGGAACATAGATGTTGTGTTAGTCGAATATTGGAGGACAAAGAACCATCCAGCTATGAAGAAGCAGGTACTGACCTCAAATGGCAAGGAGCTATGGAACTAGAATTGAAGGCTTTGATTGCAAATCAGACCTGGGATTTCGTCGAATTGCCTCCAAACCAAAAGCCGATTGGATGCAAATGAGTCTACAAAATCAAATACCGAGCTGATGGTTCCATAGAGCGCCACAAAGCTTGGTTGGTGGCTAAGGGATTTACTAAACGGGAAGGTTTCAATTAATATGAGACCTTCTCTCCAGTAGCCAAGGATGTAATTGTAAGATCATTTCTCTATGTTGCTGCTATCCATGATTGGCCTTTACATCAAATGGACATGCATAATGCTTTTCTTCATGGAGACTTAGATGAGGAGATATACATGGACATTCCTCAGGGTTTACGGAGACAGGGGGAGAATAGAGTGTGTCATCTCTGCAAATCCCTCTATAGTCTCAAACAGGCCTCCAAGCAGTGGTATGCAAAATTTGCCAATGCTCTTACATCTGTAGGATTCAAACAATGCAGACATGATTATGCCTTATTCACATGGAACCAAGGTACGTCATCGATCTACTTGATGATTTATGTGGATGATATCTTTATCATGGGCAATGATAAAAGTGCGATACAAAGATTCAAGAAGTACCTGCATTCCACTTTTCATATCAAGGATCTGGGAGCACTGAAATATTTCATTGGAATTGAAATTGCTCGATCTGATCAGGGGATTTCTCTTAGTCAACGGAAATTTGTGTTGGAAATCATTTCTGAAGCAAGTTTATTCGAATGCAAACCTTCAGTCATTCCAATTGAGCAAAACACAAAATTGACCACCAAAGACTATGATGCAGGAATATTAGAGAATCATGACCCTGTTCTCAAGGATCCTTCAAGTTATCAAAGGCTTGTTGGGAAACTCATATACCTAACAATGACCAGACCAGATATCTCATATGTAGTACAAACCCTCAGTCAATTTATGCACTGTCCAAAATTGTCCCATATGAATGCTGCCTTGAAGGTTGTGAAGTACTTAAAAGGCTGCCCAGGGCTTGGGATTCTCTTATCCAGAAAATGCAACATGGAAATGTCAGCATATTGCGATGCAGACTATGCGACTTGTCCTATGAGCTAAAGATCCATCACAGGCTTTTGCATTAAGCTTGGAGAATCACTTCTTTCTTGGAAGACCAAGAAGCAGGCGACCGTATCCTTATCTTCAGCTGAAGCAGAATATCGAGTTATGGCAAAAACTACCTGTGAGATCATATAGATACGAGGATTACTTCGAGATCTAGGAGTCAATTGAAGGGTCCGACAAAATTGTTTTGTGACAATGATGCGGCACTCAAACTTGCAGCAAATCCCATAGTTCACGAGAGAACAAAGCACATAGAAGTGGATTGTCACTTCACTCGTGAAAAAATTCAGCAAGGGATAATTGAAACAAGAGGGATTGGAACGGTAGAACAGCCTACCGACATTTTTACCAAACCCCTATGTCAGAGACAACATGCATATATGTTAATCAAGCTTGGCATCTTGGACATCTACCAGCCACCAGCTTGAGGGGGAGTGTTGGAAGATATGCATCGAATGGATTCCGAAGATATACTTAGAAGGAATCACGCTTGATTATATTTGTGCATAAATTAGTTAGGAATTGATGTCAATCGTTTATACAAACCTTTTCTTGCCTTTATTACTTCAACCTTGTATTATATTTACAGCACAATACATTGAGACAATACAATGAAATACAATTTCTCCAGAATTCTCTTGATCTTCTCTCGATACTCCATCTTCTTTTAAAGGCCGAGATTGGACTGAGCATTTATTGTGATTATATACGTAGTCTATATCCCGTCAGTGGAATTCGAGGTTCTATTTATTCCATCAAGTATTATCGTCTTAGATATCACCAATTAATATCAACCCAAAAGTGTGAAACCCACTTATCAAACCCAATTTTTCGGATTTGGTAAAGTTGGTTTGAGGTGGACCATCCATGCTTGGGTTAAGCTATTGCTGTGGAGCCAAAACAATGCCCTATTCTGTGAACTTTTCACACTTTCCCAAGTCGGAAAAATAATTCTTGCTTTCATATGCTAGTGGGAGATCGATGAGAAGGATCCTAGGTGCATCTGTTCTTTTTCTCCCCCATGAAAACAATGACGAGTTGAGCCTATCATTCATTCTCTCTCGCAGAAAGATTGAGGAATTGACCTGAAATTTGAAGTTTCTTGTAAGGTTCTTGGAAGGATGGGAAGATTTTCATTGCACCTGTAAATAAAAGTTGGTGAGGTCCTAGACGACAGTCGACTAACACAATCACTCTTCCACTGCTTATTGTTGGAGAAATCTTCTTGAAATGTTTTGAAGCTGACAAAACGTTTCCATCAGTCTAGTCTGAAGGTTTGCAGACTCTGCTATTTAAAGTTTGAAGACCTCCGGACAGCCAGACTCAAGACTCAAAGTCTATCCTCATTGACAGTTTCTAATCCGTTGAAGAAAGGCTATCCAGAACTGGATGTTTCATTAAGGATGTGACCTTATCGACTGGAGAAGATCTCTTGGCTAGATATGACATAACGGAATCCTTTATGATTCGAAGATTAAGGATCCGATGATTGGCAAAATATTCTTGGAAGGTTCTACTTATGGAAACCGAAATCCTGATTGTATGGGCGAACATGATTGATGGGCTATTGACATGTTCCTTTAATAGCTCGAATGATCTTCCTAATTGATTCCGTCCAACGGGTAGATTGAAGAAATTCCTTTGGTAAGTGCCAACGGGTATGATGGCATAAAGGAGTATATAAGGAAGTCATTCTCAGTTGTTCGAGGTGTGCGCAATAGAAGAATTCTAAAGTCTGAAGCTCCTTGTTGTTTAGTCAATTCCTTTGAGCGAAATCTTGTATGCAAAAGAGAGTCTATATTTGTGAGAATCCTTGAGGAAGTGTGGTAGAATATCTACACTGTGGAATCAAGGAAAAGTTGTGCTGTAAAATCTCTTTTGTTTATAGTGAAATCCAGCCGGTGGGCTGTCAGTGCGGAAGAGTGGACGTAGGCTTGGAATAAGCCGAACCACTATAAACCTTGTGTTCAAATTTCTCTTCCTTACTCCTTGCTTTACTTTGATCGTATTTCATTTTGTTAACCATAAGAGAATTCCCTTTCTATCGTTTGCCTAGTATCGCTTCCGTATCTCGAGAAATTATTTTTACACCTATTCACCCCTCTCTAGGTGTTTATACTAGCCATCTCACTTATTAATGCAAAGATGTAGAGGTGTTTACAAAGTAACCAGAAATATATGCTTGAGTATAGATGACTCGGATTGTGTGACTGGTTTGTGCTTCCGATATGTCAAATAAGGTCATGTGGCAGATTAATATTCAATTAAGATGTAACGCAGGGAGGCAAAGATGAATTAATGAGTGTTCTAGGAATATGAATGCAATTTTAAGGAGAACGTTTCTGTGCTGTTGGACAAATTGAAGGAATGGATTGGAAATTTTGATGGGAGAGTTTTCTCAAAGAAAGGAAATATTGTTGAGGAACGACATTTATTGTTGTTTTACTCCATTTTTCTTTAAGTTCTGCATAATTTGTCACGATGAGGATGAATCAGGTGAATCTAATTGTTTAAAACTTGATAGTTCGAGGTCTAGTTTCCTCCATTTGGAGGTGAGTAAGCCAACCGTCAGATCATACAAGGCATGAGTCTCAAGATATTGACATGATTGCAAAATTTTGTTGAAAATATTCTGTCAGTGGTCTATGACACAAATCAAGGCCCTGTTGGACATTGCAAGGTCATAGATACTCCATGATATATCCCCTATGTTGGATTATGATATTATTATGAGTATCAGTTGTCCATTGCAATATAATCTGTTCGGATTCCTTATTTTTAAGCTTAGAGCATGATCCTAGATTAAGGTTAGAAGGGTCTATGGAAAATTATTAGTGTTCTCTAGGACTTCAAGATGGTAATTATTTAGGATATTTTCCCCAAGCTTGATTATTCTAATCTCACTAGAGTCCATTGGGATTTACTTTGTTTAAATTTCTTAGAACTATACTTGGAGCAAGATTTCACTGTTAGATTCTTGACTAGACGAGTGTTAAAAATATGTTCGGATTTTCCTTATTAAGATGCTCATGAAAGCGACGTAGCTTCTAGGGATTGTGTGCATGTGACTTGTGTGATGCAGGGCCTGTTTGCTTGCACTCATCAACAACTTCTGATGTCTACCTATGAATTTTCCTCCAGAATTTGAGAATATAAAAACTATTCGAGTTTCCATTATGGAATATTATGTGAGATTCTCCAAGATAACATTTGGAAAATCTGAAAGGTGTTAAGCATTTCGGATTAAACAAAAGGCAAAGTGTGAATCGTGTAGATTTACAAATGTAAAAGTTAGTCTAGACACCTCAAAACTTAGAAACTCTTAATGTTACAAGGGATTTCTTCTTCATGGCTTGCTGTTTATTTTCACTTCTTCTTTTTTTTCTTTTTTTCTTTTTTTTTGTGTGCGTTTCTCATTTTGGTTTTTAGTTAATAGTATCCAAATTGAGTTTCCGATTCATATATGGAAGTCCTTTTCCACATCATCTACTTGAAAAAGAGGGTATCATTATATGTCATGCCTCATATTTAAGAGATCTCCATTTAACTTCTATTGCCACAGTACCGTTCTGATTTACAAGCTTTTTATACTTTATTTTCTTTCCCAGGGACATCTTTCTTTGTTATTTTGGACCAACTATGATTTTTATAATCATGAAATAGAAGTTGGATGACATTGAATTGCTTATGTAGTTGTTAAATTATTTGGATTGTTGTGAATTCTTTTAATCCTTATTTACCTAACTATGTATGCTTTTAGCAAGCTGCACTTGTGTTGAACGCCTCTCGTCAATTTAGATACACCCTTGACTTGAAGAAGCAAGAACAAGTGAAGATAATGCTGCAGAAAATTAGAGCTCATGCTCAGGCAATACGCGTAAGTAGACTATATCAGAGTTTTAATCTTTTAGAGCGGCTTCTTATATGAACCTCTGACATCTAATTGAACTTTTGATTGCATCAGGCTGCAAAGCTTTCCAAAGCACAAGGCCAACAAGCTAATGGTGCTTATTTCTCCTTCTTGTACTTAATTGGCACTAGGCATAAGCTTTGATACATTCTGGGTGTATTCCTCTTTACTGACACAAGTATGCTGTTGAACTGGCGGCATGCTCGTGCTATGCATGCCAAAATGGGGAGTAAAATAATCCACATTTACTAATGCACGGGAGTAGTTTTATATTGCAGCTTTCCTACAATTTAGCCATATATGGGACATTGATATTTCCGTTACTTGCAGTGGTTTCTAGCTCCTCCTTCACTGTTTCCTTTCATTATTGCTGGTGTGCTAGTTTATTGACATTTCTTTTTGTTTTATAAATTTCTCTTCTCATCTTCTATTGATGCCTCATGTCTTAATGTGTGCTTTCATTGTAGAAAAGTTTATAGGGTCTTTATTCCTGAGTTTTACCATGTCTTTGTGCCAAAGAAATGTTTGTGTACACGTAGTCCGCTTGTTTGACATGATCACACAATGCAGCTGGAAAATCTTAAATAAATTCTTCTTTTCCTTCCTTTTTTTTCTTTTCAGGAATCTCAAAAAGGCCCATTCTAAGTGTTGATTTTGGGATCAGTCAAGAGCAACTTGCTTTGATGACTAGAGACCGTGATGTTTCTACTCTGGGGGAGTATGAAGGGGTAATTATAACAAAAGAGCATGCTTCTTGCTTTTTGTTGAGAAAGATGTGGCATCTTGCCTCGGAATATTAAGTTATATGTGTTTGCATTCTGACAAATGCTATGTCACGACCCGAACTCCGAACGCATGTACATCCCTCGATGGTCGATACAGATTTGCAACATCCCAAGAATTGTTGCTGACCCATTCATTTTATCAAACATGCGGAAGTGTAATCATAAGCTCTAGACAACACAGAAATGGAATAGAAAACTATCGCAACCTTAAATTTGAGGGGTGAATTACTCAAAAAGGCTAATGGATTACTAAGTCCGAAGACTTAGCATGAACTCTTCCAAGTCCTACCAATCACGACTTGATACTAAGAAATTAATCCATTTAAACATGCAATTATACTCAATTTGGAGTCGCCACTAACCTATTAGGGTTGATTAGAAACCCAAGTAAAGTATGGGAGAATACTTTAGTTTTGTGAACCAGAGATTTAATAAGTCCAGAGACATGATTACGCTAGACTAGACTAACGCCCTTTCGGTACCTTCTCATTTTTATTTCAAAAAATATTTTGCAGGCAGTATTGATTAATTTTAACCTAAGCTACTAACATGCAAAAGGTGGTCATGCGGGTGCGCAATCAATGAAATAACATTCAATAAATCAAAATGCTAGATTTGTAAGAAATTATAAACTACAACCTTATTAAGATTTACCTTCTAAAAAAAAACACTTACAAAAAAATGCTAATAAAATGCATGCCCTAAACATGATTTTCTAAATGACATGACATCTAATTTTTTTCTTTTTTTCTTTTTTACAATCTTAATCTAAACTTGATATGCATGAATTTTATTTTAATGACATGCGAGATGCAATTCATATGGCATAACTTGAACTATTACTATCTATATGCAGTCTAATCGTAAATATACATGTGCTATATGATATGGGATGAATGACATAGTAATTCTATATGCATGTTCTTTTGATGATTTTTTTTTAATGATGATTCATTTAAAATATATATATGCAACCTATATTAAATAATGATGACATAAAATGGGATTAATTATGAACTAACCTATTAACTAACTAAGTAATTGACCTTTGTGTTTTATTTTTTTATTTATTTAAAATGACTTAATAATTCTTAAAAAAACAACATAATGATGCAATGCTAATCTTTGGCTTTTTTTTTTAATTAAAAGAACTACATGATGGGAATATTAAAGCATTAAACTATGACCCTCTATATGACCTAAATAACATTTTTTGTTCCTTTTTTTAATTTTTATTTTAAAGGAAAATTATCCTAATTCTAAATGAATAGTAAAAAAATCAAAATGCAAAGCTTTAAATACGAATGTGTATGAACCTAAGTACTTAAATTCTAGATATGCATAATATGTGATGCGCAAATAACGACGACGCATCAAAATATACATCCTATTGATAATCTATCAACATGAATTAACGACATATTATTTTTATGTAAATCAATGATGCAAAGCAATTTCATAAATTTTCCATGAAAAGTCGAAATAATCAAAAATCTAACCCAACATCTCACAGCTCAATATTTTTTATTATTACGACTTACTATAGCAAATTTCCTAACCGGATAATGATAGATAAATCAAAACAAATCAAGTTAAAATAAATAAACTATGAAATCAAATATTTGGACTAAATTTAATCTAAAAATCTACCTAGCTTGGAAAACTTATTTCCACTATGGAAACCAACAAGTAACGATGCCAAGGTCACCCTTCTCAAGCCTGAAGTGACCTACACAAGGAAAATGGTGCCAACGATATTGAATTTGCTAGACAACTTCAGAAGAAGGATGGCTAGCATCGGATCAAGCAAAGGAGTCAACCGGCATCGGTGCTCCAGTGAGGACTGGGCGGCAGTAGCAAGGGCAAAGGCAACACTGCAGGTCGTGGGCTTCGAAGCACAGCGAAGGCAGAAACAGGGGTGCGCACATGTCAACAGCTGCTGGTGGTGGGTCGCTTGGAATTCGGCAGCAACAAACAAGGCAGGAGCAACGCCAAGTCATCGGAGCAGAGGTGAAGCAGCTCAGGTAGCAGTGTCGGGTCACTGGTCAAAGTTCACAATGGTCGGATCTATGTAGGCTCTGACGGACCAACAGCAGTGTTCATGCAGAGGCACGACGGAACAGGGGTGTCGCGAGCGGTGGGCTGCAGATCTGGCTCGAGTCCGTCTCTGATGGAGGCTCAACGAAGGTTGGCACGGCTCACAGACGGCAGGAGGGTCGTGGACCAACAGGTCGCAGGTGAAACAGGGATAGCGGCGGAGCTGGGCTGTCGTTCAAGTGGAGAAACCAGGTAGCAGGGAACCGCAACGGCGAACGGGCTGCAGATGAAGTGTGGCGAGGACAGCAGCGATGGGCATTGAGTCGCGTGGCGGTGACGGCTTCTGGCGAGACGGAGCAAGGCAAGAGTGGCTCTAGCGTTGGGCTTCACAGACAGCGGCCGGTGGCGCGGCAACCAACAATAGCAATCTTTGGCGTCGTGGCTGGGTTGCGAAATGTGGGTGGAAGGCGAGGCAACAGTGGTGGGTGGTGGCTCGACCACCGATGTGGTCAGAGGCCCCCCCTTTCCCTTGCGAGGAAGACGATGCAGCGCTTTTTTTTCTTTTTCTCTTTTCTTCTTTTCTTTTTGTTTTCTCTTCCTCTCACCCATTCTAGTGGATCTTTTGATTTCAGGAATGCCTTCATCTTGTTCTTCCAAACATTGTACTCCTTCCCATCAAAGTAAAGAGGTCTGGCGTTGCTTTGCCTTTCAACTAATCCTGGAGCCAAAGTACTAGCCATACAGGATCTTTAGCTTTGAAATAAAACACTTCAATAAATAAGCACACGAGCTCCGATACCAATTGTAAGTGGCTAGTGCATACACCTAGAGGAGGGTGAATAGGTGTTTTGAAAATTTTCTCTCAAAGTCAACACGAATGAACTTTCTTAAGGATCTAATTCAAATAAACATGAATAGTCGAAACAAATATATGAAGCTGTAAACAAGGATAAAGAGTTAAAGGTGAGAGAATTGAGACAAAGCCTTTATAGTGGTTCGGCTTAGATAAGCCTACGTCCACTCTCCACGCTGATAGCCAACTGGCTGGATTCCAGTAAGGATCAAAAGAGATATTACAATTGTATACTCTAGACTTTATGGTGTAGAGACTTTACTACACTTCCTCAAAGTCTCACAAGTATTTATTCTCTCTTTTGAGTGAAAGTAACACTCAAGAGTTGAAGTAGCAAGGAACTTTAGAGCTTCAGACTTTGGAATTTTTCTATCACGCGCACACTTGAATGATCCAAATGTCTACCTTATATACTCCTTCATGCCTTCATGACCGTTGGCAATTTCCAAAGGAGTTCTTCCAATCAACCCGTTAGACAGAATCGATTAAGGAGATCTCGAGTCAATTAAGGAATGTGATGATAGCCCACCAATCCTGCTCTCCCATACAATCAGGATCTAGGTTTCCATAAGTAGAACCTTCCAAGTAATCTTTGCCTTTCAACAGATCTGATTATTGAATTCAATCCAATAGATCTCAAGGTGCTATCTCCAGCCGTAAGGTCTTCTATAAATCATACAAACCAAATCCTTGAAGATAAACTTCGCATCTGGATTAATCTTTGCTTTGACGACCTAAGAACTATCGGCGAGGGTAACCAGTTGAGTCTTGAGTCTTGAGTCTTTGAGGTCATTAAACTTTAACACTTGGGTCTAGAAGACTTCAGACTTTAACACTTGAGTTTGGAAGACTTCGGACTAGACCGAAGGAAACGTTTTGTCAGCTACAAAATAATGAGTTTTCCTCCAACAAAGGGCAATGCTTAAGACCTGTAAGAATGTGGACGGGATTTTAGTGAACCCAACCAAGCCCGAAGCCGTGATCAATTGGCCAAGATCGAAGACAGTGACAGAGATCAGTAGTTTCTTGGGGATAGGTTTGTGAAAAGATTCTCAGCAATGGCTATGTCTCTGACTAGTTTGCTGAAGTAGGCAAAGAAGGTCATAGGGACAGATAAGTGCGAACGTAGTTCTAAGAGCTTAAGTAGAAGCTTACTACTGCACCAGTGCTGATGATTTCAACTGGTTCTAGAAGACTTTTATAGCCTTTAGAGTTTCCCGAGTGGAAGTGGAAACACATCGATGGATCTTGTGATGGGATTACCAAGAAGTCATTCGACGCCGTCAAGGTCATTCGAGAAAGTATAAATCGAACCTGACTCATGCTTAGGACTTTGAGAGAACTGAAAGTGCAGATGCAGAAATTGTTGGACAAAGGATTTATACGTTCTAGTGCATCACCTTGGGAAAACTAGTGAAGTTACAGATGCGTTGAATCAAAAGATGTTGATTGCGCAGATGGTGATTTAGGAGGGGATTTTTACTCGAGGAAGCTAGAGATTTAGTTTCAAATCTGAGGTAGGCCGCCTTTGTCTTATGGCCATCCCCAAAATTGAACCGGAAGTGTAGCTAGGAATTAAGATGTTGTAGTTGACAGATCCTGAAATCCAGAGAATTTTATGGGAAGATACAGAACAGAGAAAGGCTAAATTGCAAACTACCAAAGTCGAAAAGCAAAAATTTTGTGGATGATTGCGTGTACCCGATGATGCAAAGCTTGAGGAAGAAATCTTGTCAGAAGTACACTGTAGTAGTTATCAACAAAACGCCAGAGGGTACCGTTTAAAGTGTTGTGTGGTAGAGAGCACAGAACTCCAATTTGTTTAGGACCGAATAAGGATTTTGGCTTTAAATGAATAAAGAATGCAATTCGTGACACCGTCGGTGCCTTTAGCCGAGTGGTACCCGATGTGAAGCAAATGGTCCGAAGTTGGGAGTTCGAATCCCCAACGCGGTAGTTAGCCACCTAGTAGAAAAATAAAAAGAAAAAAGAAGAAAAACCAAACTTTTGCAACATTCGTTTTTGCAAAAATGGACAAGTGCTTAGCCTTTTAAAGCCAAAAATGATTTGGGACAAGATTGGAAATGATTTGGCAGTACTGAAAGTGTTGGATAACAGTATGAGGCAGAATGAAAGACTTGGGAAAGCGAAGAATCGTTGAGATGACAATACCCCCACCATTTTGAAGAATAACTTTGAATGGTTTCAATTTCGAGGATGAAATTTTTATGAAGGGAAGAGTTCTGACATCCTGAAATTCGAGCCCTCTGAGGTATGAACAAATGTGAATTTCGTCAATGCATTGTCAGCTAATCTCACTCGGAATTGATCACTCTTGAGATACTGACCTTGAGGGGAAAGGCTAATGAAGACAGAACTCGTACGACTAAAGGACTCAACCTAGGAAAACGACTTGACTATGAGACTTGCGTGAGGACGATCCTGTAGATAGGCAGGCCGATTGCAAGGACGACTAGAAGTTGATTCGAGGACAGAACATAATAGAATGACGGGTGATTTCGTTTACCGCTATCGAACCCACAAACGACCCTATGTCGATCCTCAATGATCGTGTACTTTGAAATAAGAATCTATCCTCCATAATTTCATGCAGTCAAGGACGTCCATGCATCGAGATGTCTTGAACGTGATTTGGCACGAGTCGGTTACGCGGGAATTCTCGGAGCCGCCCGTCAGTCTGAGTTGTACCCGAAATGGCATTGGGCAAAATTGACATGGCATGAGGACTAAGCATTGGGCTTCGAATTATCGAGAACACTCAGGATGGACTTTTAATGAGGCTACTTCAACAGTCGACAGCGCCAGTTCAATCAAGTATTTGAAAAAGGGATTTTCGAGCCGAGGAAGCAAGCCAAGAGGACATGGCCGGGCCAAGCTAGTGTGGGCCTAGGCCCAAGGTAGGAAAGCCACCAAGTGGGTCTAAGATAAGCAAATGAGCCCATTGGGCTAAATCAACTATTCATCTTCTAAGCCCATTGGATCAATTCTTATGCATTTCAAGCCCAAACAATTTCCAAGCCCACTCCTATTCATGGCCAAGCCCAATCCTTAGGCCCATCCACCAATTTCAACCAAGGTCATATTTGTAATTTGTGCAAGGTGAAATGACCAAAATGCCCCATAAAGCTAGTAGATAAGGGCAAAATAGAAGAGAGAGAATAGGATGATGTCATGCATGGGGACTTGAAGTGGCCATTGAATGGCCTTAATGAGGAGTGCTCTCAGCTCTCCCATCACTCTCTCTCTCCCCCATTCGGCCCCAAACTAGTCGAAGCTTCTCTCTCCTCCATTTTCTTCTCCTCTAGTTTCTGTTCCAACTGACCCTTCAGTGAAGATTCCAGTAAAAAGTGGTCTTCCCGAACGAATTAGCGAATGAGACCCCCGCCATTCTCTCCAGGACATCCAAATCGTATGGATGGTGCTAGTCTCACGCCGAAAGGAGCCACCGGTTGGCCAAGACGCCGCCGTGAAAGAAGCAGCCGCTAGACCGCCTAGGAGCCACCCGGGAAGCCTATTTCAACTTTTCTGCCATTTTTCTCTCATTTTGGCTGTTCCTTTTGTTAGGGAAATCCCTTATGATGTTTTGAAGATGACAAAATAAATCAAAGGCTACTAATATATTTGATGGTTGAGTAATAGACCATGCAGATGATAAAACATCTAAAGGATTTTATCAAAGTCGAAGATGACCGAAGACGAACGTAACATATGTCCAGTATATTCGAAGATTTCCAGACTTCGTGTCAAAGTCGAAGACCGCGACTCAAGACTCATATTGTAAAGTCTACGACTCAGATTGTAAAGTCTACGGACTCAGATTGTAAAGTCTCAAGACTCATATCGTAAAGTCTACAGACTCAGACTTTACATCCAGATTCGATGAATCGTAACTCAAGCCCAATCATACAACGGCTAGTGATCTGGTTTGGATTCCACATCAAGATTGATTTGATTGATTCAATCTAATTGATTGACGATTGGATCTTGAAGACAAGAATTTTCTATACGAAGAAGCTTTACTTATGGAAACCAAGATTTCGTTTGTATGGGCGATCGGAATCAATTTGGGATTCTACCTTTGTCACTCAACGGCTACCAAATCTTCTAGATACAGAGCTGTCCAATGGGTATATTGGAAGACGATTCTCCGGGATGCTGTCCAACGGCTAGTTTGGAAGTGGAGGAGTATTTAAGGAGGTGAAGGACCGATGAGCAAGTAAGAGACGGAGCGTAGAATTTATAATTCCAAAGTCTGAGCGACCTTCGATCATATACTTGTCTTTGGAGAGCTTAAACGTTTGTAATCGTGAGAGAAATACCAAAAGAGTGACTTAGTGAGATAGTGTGATCTACTACTAAGCATTTGCACTCGAAGTTGTAATCTCTTGTTGATTGCATAGTGGAATCCAGCCAAGAAGGCTGTTAGCGTGGGAGAGTGGACGTAGGCTTGGATTAAGCCGAACCACTATAAATCTTGTGTTCTTATTTTCTTCCCTAACTCCTTTATTTTGTTCATACTAGCAATATCAATTGGTATCAGAGGTCGTGTACTCACTTTGTTTGGAGTGTTTTACTTCAGAGTAAAAGATCCATGGCTAGTATATTGGCTCTAGGACTTATGGAAGGGCAAAGCAACACAAGGCCACCATATTTTGATGGAAAGGAATACGACGTATGGAAGAACAAAATGAAAGCATTCCTAAGATCCAGAGATCTCTTACAATGGGATGTTGTGGAAAGAGGAATCAACCCCATCGCTGCGTCTACATCAAATAAGAATGGCAAAGACAAAGAAAGCAAACCCCCCGCTCCTATGTCTCGGACGGAGATGTCCAAAAGAGAAGCTTTTGATGCGAAAGCAATTTATTCTTTATATTGCGCTTTATCTCTTGCTGAATATAACAGAATCTCTTCATGTGAAACAGCAAAAGAAGTTTGGGATAAACTTCGTGTTACATATGAAGGGACCGATCGTGTAAAAGAGACAAAAGTAAACTTCTTGCTTGGCCAATATGAATCCTTCAAGATGAAGCAAGGAGAGTCAATTGGAGATATGTTTAGCCGTTTTATAGAAATTGTAAATGGTTTAGCATATCAAGGTCAGCAAATTTCTGCCCCGATGAAGGTCAACAAACTCTTGCGAGGTCTCTCAAAAGATTGGAATCATGTCAAGACCTCAATCCGGGAGACTCAGAGGATTATGCCACTCTCCGTTGATGAATTGATTGGCACTCTTCAATCCTATGAAGTTGAACAACTTAATGACGAAGATCCCGAAGGTAAGAAGTCCATTGCTTTAATATCTAATGCTGTTTTTGATGAAACAGACTCAGAAAATGACATGGACGATGAAGAACTTGCCTTTATGGTCAAGAAATTCAAAAAGTTGAGTAGAAAAGGAAGGAAATTCGATGAAAGAAGTCAATACAAGCATAATGGCCAGAAAAGAATCATGAAAGAAGATGATGATCAAGAAAATATATGCTTGATGGCACATTCAAAATCTGAGTCGATTCGCAGACACGAGACTCAGAATCAAAGTCTGATTCGGACACGGACTTTAATCAAAGTCTCACTCGAGACATAGACTCAGAATCGAGTCGATTCGAACCGGACTCGGAATACGATGAGAAAATCAAGGTAAGTCATTCAGCAATTCCTTTCAAAGTTTCAAAATATATAAATGAGCTTTGTTGAAATCTTAAATCTTCTCTTAAAAGGATTTTCGAACTTAAAAAGGAGAATTCTCGACTTAGGCAACAAGATCTTTCTCAAGTCTGGAGACCTATTAAGAAAAATTGGATAAAAGCAACATATTCTGCTAACTCTCATGGACCCAAGAAAAAATGGGTACCAAAGAAAAGATAAGTTATTTTTGCAGGATATAAAGAAGAAAGAAAAAAAGAGGATTTGGTAAGGAATTTTTTTATTCTCAATTTGATTTGGGCAATAATTCTCATTATGCTTGAGATTCGATATATCCTTGGTTGATTGAGATTTTATAATGATTATATTTTGCTTTATGGAAAAAAGAATCGTATGATTTGTTTTTGTGATTTGTGAGTTGAGATTTGATTTAGTACGTGTGATTATTTGAGATAATTCAGATTATTTGGTTTAATTTTATACTCTCAGATCTAATCATATTTTGCAAAGTGAAAATCTGTTTTACGTGATGATGCAAGATATTCTTAGATATTCAAAGATTTCATTCTCCCTGATTTTATTGTGCTAAGTGAGAATTTTATTTTCAGAATATCATTGTGCATAATATTCTTTCTTTGAATACTTTATTACGATGAATTAAGAAAGAATATTTGATTATGGAGATTTTCATATTTACTCTAACGTCAAGGAAGGATCCAAATTGATGGATACCAAAAAGGGAAATGAGTTGCAGGAAATTCTTTAAGGGAAAGAATCGTGATCATCTCAAAAAGGCAACAAATTGAGGGGGAGCTTTGATCAATTATGGAAAAATCCTTTTTGATTGATCGTGATCTTATTATGGATGAAATGAAAGGTAAATGTGTCAGAATTTGTTCAAAAAAATCCGGTTAGTGCATCTTTTATTACCTTTTGTCATTAACAAATCTCATATTGATATTATCATTTATTATGACAAAAAGTGTACGTGTATTTCATGATGCATCTGTGATTTTTATTGGATATTTGCTGATATAATCGAAGTGAGCTACATTGCATATCTTTAATATTCGACTTGCTTTATAAAAGCTGATTTTTGGAAATTGTGATTCATGCAAGATATTGATTATCATTCTCTACGTGAATCTATTATTATCGCTTTTTGACTATGACAAAAAGGGGGAGAAGATATGAACATGCATATGTGCTTATTGGTTTGATATTATTGCATAATATTGAGCTGCGATTATTTTTCTTATGCTCAATCTATTTGTTATCTTCTGATATCCTTTGATTTAAAAGTATGTTTACAAATCTGCATATTCAGAGATTGTTTTGTCATCATCAAAAAGGGGGAGATTGTTAGGGAAATCCCTTATGATGTTTTGAAGATGACAAAATAAATCAAAGGCTACTAATATATTTGATGGTTGAGTAATAGACCATGCAGATGATAAAACATCTAAAGGATTTTATCAAAGTCGAGAAGATGACCGGAAGACTGAACGTAACATATGTCCAGAGTATATTCTGAAGATTTCCAGACTTTCGTGTCAAAGTCTGAAGACCGCTAGACTCAAGACTCATATTGTAAAGTCTACGAGACTCAGATTGTAAAGTCTACGAGACCCAGATTGTAAAGTCTCAAGACTCATATCGTAAAGTCTACCGACTCAGACTTTACATCCAGATTCGATTAATCGTAACTCAAGCCCAATCATACAACGGCTAGTGATCTGGTTTGGATTCCACATCAAGATTGATTTGATTGATTCAATCTAATTGATTGACGATTGGATCTTGAAGACAAGAATTTTCTATACGAAGAAGCTTTACTTATGGAAACCAAGATTTCGTTTGTATGGGCGATCGGAATCAATTTGGGATTCTACCTTTGTCACTCAACGGCTACCAAATCTTCTAGATACAGAGCTGTCCAATGGGTATATTGGAAGACGATTCTCCGGGATGCTGTCTAACGACTAGTTTGGAAGTAGAGGAGTATTTAAGGAGGTGAAGGACCGATGAGCAAGTAAGAGACGGAGCGTAGAATTTATAATTCCAAAGTCTGAGCGACCTTCGATCATATACTTGTCTTTGGAGAGCTTAAACGTTTGTAATCGTGAGAGAAATACCAAAAGAGTGACTTAGTGAGATAGTGTGATCTACTACTAAGCGTTTGCACTCGAAGTTGTAATCTCTTGTTGATTGCATAGTGGAATCCAGCCAAGAAGGCTGTTAGCGTGGGAGAGTGGACGTAGGCTTGGATTAAGCCGAACCACTATAAATCTTGTGTTCTTATTTTCTTCCCTAACTCCTTTATTTTGTTCATACTAGCAATATCACCTTTGCCCATCCCAGCCACCTGCAAGACTCCTAAGACCCCTGGGTGCCGCCGGTTGCCGGCCACCCCCTTTGCTGGAGCTCCGGCCAAGCCATTCAACTTGTTTTCTCCTCCGACGAGACTATTTTCTAGAATTTCAGAGGGAATCTGAGCTGTGGTTGTTGTGTTGAGCTTAGGACCACCTTGGATCATGTTGTAGAGGTCATGGTGCGTAGC
Source organism: Eucalyptus fibrosa (assembly GCA_017140475.1). Taxonomy (NCBI): domain Eukaryota; kingdom Viridiplantae; phylum Streptophyta; class Magnoliopsida; order Myrtales; family Myrtaceae; genus Eucalyptus; species Eucalyptus fibrosa. The sequence goes on from CM029507.1 coordinate 63,656, forward strand.
CACCGTCGTCGCCGCCACGTTGGTGCCTCCGGCCCACTTAACGGGTGAGTTTAACTCTAATCCTTTGTTTAGAGCCTAAACTTGCTTAGGGTTAGTTTAATTATTGTTAGTTCTAGTTTAAGTGATTTAATTAGGTTATATTAGTCCTAAGGTAGGTGGTTAGATTAATGGCTAAGATTAGTTTAGCTTAATTTTATTTTATTTGCTTAATTATGCTTTTATGGTTAATTAAGCATGTGTGGTTTAATTGATTGATTTTCTTAAGTTAATTATTGTTTTTAATGATTTATGAATTTAATTTATGGTTTATTAAATGCCGGAAAATCACTGTTCACATGACACTATTCACGAGTACTGTTCACGGTACTATTCACGCACACTATTCATGTGCACTGTTCATCCCAAATGTGAAAAGTGTCTAATTTTATGAGTGTTTAATTCTATGAAGTGATTGGATTTGTTATTGCATAAACATCCGCGTGGAATGAATGCTTTTCACAAAAAGGAAAAAAAAAAAACGGTTTGTCTGAGGAACACCGAAATGGATCACCTTGAGGAGAAGATGATTTGAAATCGTATATGCAAGTGTGTGTGCATTGGCTAAGTGTGAAATTGAGTGCTGATTGTGCAAAGTATGGATTTTATTTAGAAAATCCCAGGTGTCGGGTTTCACACCAAAAATGGATTTTAATGAATTATATCAAACAATGGGGTTTGAAAAAGGAAGATATCAGTTTTCTGGTTCTAAGTGATGTGTACCCATGCACAACTACTTTCTCAGATATTTTAATACAAGAGAAAGATGGCGGGACTACTATTTTAATCGGAGCATTTGAGTGAAATGCAAAGTGTCTATGGGCTAATATTGAATTGTCGTGTGCTGGTTGAAAGACTCGGGAGCACCGTCGACGTACTGACAAAGCCGTGCTCCACAGAGGGAGATGATGCCTGGCATTAATGTCGGTAAATAGCCGAACTGCGAGTAGGATATGCCCGTGTGTGGCAATTAATAACAATTGGAATGCATGCTAAGTGTTGATTGACACGCCAAATTGTGGGACGGAAATTGTGTGACATGGTATGGGATGTGTTATAACGATTCAGTCTTATAATCAGGACCCCTGTAATTGATGGCTATATGAAAGTGATTGCGTTCCAGTTGTTTAAGTTCTTATTACAGAATGTGATTGAGTATATGCATTGTGTTTTTGAACTGCATTAATGTGCATGAACACATGAGAATCATGGTATCGATGGTTCCAGTCATGCATGAGTGAACCACATTGCTTATGGCATGCACGCATGAATCGATAACGTGCAGGGTGTGGCAATGGCCAAGTGAGATCGTTTGTGATGCGATTCGTATGTGATTGATGAAAAACATCACCTAATGGCCATGTGCATTGCGTGTATCATGTTGAATTATAACGTGCAGGGTATGACATACCGAGTAAGGTTGCATGCGAACCGACTGTTGATTGTTGGTTGTTTGTTTGTTGGTGGGGTAGTTCTGAAGAGATACCCTAGGTTGAGTTGGTGTTCTAACCGGGGGCTTAGGGGAAGACTCACTGAGATTTATGTCTCACCGGTAGTTGTATAACCATTTTTAGGTCCATAGTGTGAAGAACTAGGAGCCGGAAGCAAAAGGGTCAGGAGCATAAGTGGCTCAGTAGTTCTTGTTGAAGATAGATCTCTTGTACTTGGACCTTAGAGATGGCCTTTATTTATAAACCGATTTGTTTATGAAAGTGTGGCTTGTAAGGAAATTGTTGTCCTGCTTTTCTATCCCATGTATGTTGTTGTCAGGGGATTAGTAATTGCTTCCGCATGTGCAATAAAAATGAACGGGTCGGTGACGCGTCCTAGGAACGTCGCAAATTTCTATTGACCATCGAAGGATGTGCGCACGCTTAAGGTTCGAGGTGTGACAGTTTTAAAATCCAACTTACTCAATATTGGATTATATAACTTCACTTCTACAATACATCCCCAAACATTAAGATAATTCAAGTTAGGTTTACATCCAATCTACAACTCAAAGGGGGTCAATGGAACCGCTTTAGTAGGAATACAATTTAGAATATAAAACACCATTTTCAAAGCTTCACCCCATTGAAAATCAAGTAAATTGGTCATACTAAACATACTCCTCATCATGTCCATAAGAGTGCGATTGCACTTTTTGGCCACGCCATTTTGTTCAAGATTTCTAGGCATAGTAAATTGAGCTACTATCCCAAAATCCTCCAAATATTTAGCAAACAACCCTTTAAGTTGTCCCGCATCACCTTGCCTACCAAAATACTCACCACCATGATCAAATCTGACTATCTTTATAGCATTTTCCAATTGTTTTTCTACTTCAATCCAAAAAATCTTGAATTTTTCAAGATACTTGGACTTTTCTTTAATCAAGTATAGGTATCCATATCGGGAATAGTCGTTAATAAATGTGATGAAATAAAAATTTCTGCACAAAGTTGTCGTGTAAGGTCCACTAATATCAATGTGAATAACCTCCAAGAAGTCAGAATTTCGAACCACGGTTTTTTTTCTTATCTTAGTTATCTTACCTCTACAACAGTCTATGTAAGTCTTTAGATCACTTTTAACAGTAGGTAGGACGTCAACCTTTATGAGCCTTTTTACTCTTTCTCTAAAGATGTGACCAAGACGTTTATGCTGCAATACATAAAATTGTTCCTTAGATAGAAGCCTTTTGGAAATAAAATTTTTAGCTGAATAAGTAACGTACATATTGTTGAGAAATAAACTCAATCGATACAGATCATTGGATAAATCGTAACGCCCAACCTTATTTGAATTGTAAAACATACAAATACTACTACTCCTTATTTCAAAAGAATATCTACACATATTCAAACAAGACACAGAAACTAAGTTCCGCCTAAAGGAAGATACGTAAAAAGTGTTTCTCAACATCATCCTAAAACCAAAATCTAAAATCAAAATAACATCTCTCACGAACTCGACGTCAACTTTAATGTTGTTTCTCACAATGAGCTTTGATTCATCCTAATTTGGCATCCTTTAGTTTATGAACCTTTGTATGATAAACGCAACATGATTAGTAGCACTGCTCTCTAGCCACCAAGACTTGGATGGGACTTTAGATAGGTTGGATTCACATACAAATATCAAAGAACCATTACCTTTAGGCTCACTCTTAGTTCTCTTGGTCAACCAAGTTTTGTATTTATTGCAGCATTTCTTTACGTGTCCACTCTCCTAACAAAAGTAGCAAATAACACCATCTTTCTTGAAGGATGCTTTCTTAGGATCCAAACTATTAGAAGGACCAACAGCTTCAGAATTACTCTTATGAGTATAATTTTTGAACTTCTTACCCTTATCACTACTAGAACCAAAAGCATAAGGGATAATGTACCCTTTATCTTTCTTCAATTTTTCTTCCTCTGCCACCACATTTGCAATCAAGTCATTAATTTACCAGGTCTCATCTTGAAAACTATAATTGATCTTGATAATCCCAAAATTAGGATGAAGAGTATTTAGAGCTTGATGCACAATGCAAATAGTAGGAATAACAACATTGAAAGGCTGAAATTTTTTCTGCAAATCTACCATCCTCATAATATAATCTATAACTCCACCGGAACTATCATACTTCATATTAAATAGTGTTTGCAAGTGTGTCTCTATCTCAACCTAAGTAGCACCGACACAACATGCCAACACATCATTTTTCAAAAATAAATAATTCCGACACGTTGGGACACGTTATATACTAAATGAATATATTTATTTTTAATTAATTTGATTCGAATTCACAAATATATAAGTAATAAAAAAGAGCTTACAATGAATTTACACTAATAATATTAATAAATCTATTTATAAGAAATTCGAAGATATATCCATAGTTAATGTGTATCCATATTTGGAAACATGTTTCTAACTTTAATAAAAATTATCAATGAAACTAATGACTAACAAAAGATTAAAATCTCTTTACCAAAAAAAAAAAAGATTAAAATCAACTCATTTATATAAATCTATGATCTTCTATAATGATCAAAATTTATCATTATTTAATATTCAGTATTTTAATTTTTTGAAATCACTTTTTAGCACTATTTATTTATTTTTCTAAGAAAAAAAGTCCTACCTCCCAATTTCCTCCCTTGTCCCCCCCCCCCCACCCCCACCCCCACACAAAAACCGCCATCCCCCCAAAAACCTCCCCCCCCCCCACACACAAAAACTGTCATCTTACCACACCACCAAACCCCCCCTTCGCTCTCCGTTTCTTCCCTCGTTTCTTTCACCCATCACCTATCAAGGCTATCATTTCCCTTGAAAATTAAAGTCATCCCTCACAGCCATCCCTCCACACTAGAATCCCCATTCTATTTTTTTTTTTTATCTGTTCTTCTTGTTATAAGTTAAAACCCTCCTCCGCGGCCTCCTCTTCCTTCTCCTCGCCTGATTCTCTTCATCTTGATCTCTACTTTCCCTCGATCACCTCATCGCAATCGCTTGCCACCTTGCCTACGGCCCTCCCTCCTTCATAGCCACAACCACAACCTTCGGTCTCAAATCACAGCATCGTAGTCGCGGCCCTCCTCCTTGCAGTCATGGCTTCGCCATCACCTCCGCGGTCTTGCCTCTGCTCCCTCGCCCTTGCCTCCACATTCCATCCCTTTCTTTAACAATTTTCTCTACCTTCACACTTGCAGACCCACCCCTAAAACCACCATGCCTCTCGCAATTTCCGGACACGTTAGTCAAAGCGTGTTGGAAAGAGTTGACCGTGTATCGGATTTTTCAACACGTGCTGACTAGGTGTTGAAGCATGTCTGAGTGTGTCTGACACCTGTCGAGGTATTCGACACGACACAGAAGCTCCTAGAATGTGTGCATGCTTCATAGATCTCAACATTAAACGAGACACGGTTTTTAGCCACCAAGACTTTCATCATCTCCCTAATAGTGCAGTCTGTAAGCAAATCACTTTTCAAATGTTCCTGAATGGAATGCTTCATGGACAGTAAGTAAATTCGATTACTCTTTTCCCAAGCAGTAAGATGTGCTTTCTGAACTTCCGTATTTTCAGTAGTAAGATATGCCGGTTGATCGGCAATAAGAGCCAAATAGCAAACAAAATTTTTTCTCTCCATCTCTTAAAGTTTGAACGAGCAAGAACCTCAATAGTGAGTGACCGAGTTATTGTTTACATAAAAGGTGACTGAGAAACAAGTAATGTATATAATTAGCATCATGTAAGCATTGTATAACTTGACGTACAAGTACTGTCATCTTACCACACCACCAAACCCCCCCATTCGCTCTCCGTTTCTTCCCTCGTTTCTTTCACCCATCACCTGTCAAGGCTGTCATTTCCCCTGAAAATTAAAGTCATCCCTCATAGCCATCCCTCCACACTAGAATCCCCATTCTAATTTTTTTTTTTTTTATCTGCTCTTCTTGTTAAAAGTTAAAACCCTCCTCCGCGGCCTCCTCTTCCTTCTCCTCGCCTGATTCTCTTAATTTTGATCTCTGCTTTCTTTCGATCACCTCATTGCAATCGCTTGCCACCTCGCCTACGGCCCTCCCTCCTTCACAGCCACAGTTGCAACCTCTGGTCTCAAATCACAGTATCGTAGTCGCGGCCCTCCTCCTTGCGGTCATGGCTTCGCCATCACCTCCGCGGTTTTGCCTCCGCTCCATCGCCCTTGCCTCCACATTCCATCCCTTTCTTTAACAATTTTCTCTACCTTCACACTGGTAGACCCACCCCTAAAACCACCATGCCTCTCGCAATTTCCGGACACGTTAGTCAAAGTGTGTTGGAAAGAGTTGACCGTGTATCGGATTTTTCAACACGCGTTGACTAGGTGTTGAAACATGTCCGAGTGTGTCTGACACCTATCGGGGTATCCGACACGACACAAAAGCTCCTAGAATGTGTGCATGCTTCATAGATCTCAACATTAAACGAGACACGGTTTCTAGCCACCAAGGCTTTCATCATCTCTCTAGTAGTGCAGTCTGTAAACAAATCACTTTTCAAATGTTCCTAAATGGAATGCTTCATGGACAATAAGTAAATTCAATTACTCTTTTCCCAAGCAGTAAGATGTGCTTTCTGAACTTCCATATTTTCGGCAGTAAGATATGCTAATTGATCAACAATAAGAGCCAAATAGCAAACAAAAATTTTTCTCTCCATCTCTTAAAGTTTGAAGGAACAAGAACCTCAATAGTGAGTGACCGAGTTATCGTTTACATAAAAGTTGACCGAGAAACAAGTAATGTATATAATTAGCATTATGTAAGCACTGTATAACTTGACATACAAGTACACATCCAGAGAATTACATACAAAATTACATAATCACCTTTGGACAGAATACATGACATGTAGTTGTACACTCCCCATATGACAGCAATATGAGATTATATTCTAATTTTCGTGAATGCATTACCTTTGGGTGTATGAACCACTAGGATCATTCACTCATCCACCGCACCATCATGTATCCCTCCATGAACTATTATCAAAACCACCTCCTTTGAGAATATAATCGCGCATTAGATCAGGAGACATCCCATCATTATACGAGACCGATATTTCTCAAACACAATTAAGTGTGCCACTTTAGCAATCACAACTCAATTGAATCCTTTAAACTTTATCATACTGGGGATATAAACTTTACTTCTCACATACACCATATATTGTGAATTTTAAGTTTAGTGATGGGGCAATATATAACTAAAATCACATATCATGTTGATTACACTATTTTAAGTTTATATATATATTCGATGAATCACACTTTTTATAATATTTATGTGATAATATACCTATAAACCAATACCTATATTTTGAAAATCATAGAAAAATACAAGAAAAATATCCGAAAATATACTAAAAATACAAGTATTTAGGGTTTTGCATGTATTTTCACATCCACAAAATCATCAAACATATCAAATAAATATACTACAACGTAGAGCATGACCATACGAGCATGTAGCCGCCAACCATGCGCCTGTCTAGTCCAACAATTTCATCGGTCTAATCCATAGTAACCCGATTAGGGTGGGGTCAATGGGTCGGATTATGACACCTTGAATTTCAAGTTCTATTTTCGATTGGATAAGTTGGGCTTTTCGTCGACGCGCCTATAGTTCTTTTCCCTGAGTTGGCCACTCACGGGATAACTAGTCTATCAGGTGAAGCCATTAAGAAATATAAACGCAATAGAATTGAGAATTCAACCAAGAATCGACTGCTTGACCGTGCTAATCTGCAAGAACCATTACTGTAGAATTAAAAATCGATTAGAGACCAGAGATAGGTCTATTCAACTGAGCCATGTGATTGAGTGTGGGTGATTCCACCCAATTGCAAAATTCTTGTCGATCGGCACTAGACCGATTTTTCTATTGTTTTGGTATCCTGTGTCCGTATTTGAAACCTCGAGATTTTCACGACAACCAAGAGTTGCCAATGTGTCAAAGATGTACAATGTGGCTCAAAAATAATCAACCATGGTTCAATTGCACTAAAAATTCCTAAAAGCTACCCAGTAGGTTAGGTCACGCTAAAATCGCATCAGATTGAAATTAACTGCGAATTTGAACCCGATTTCAAAAATTGAAAGTTCTATCATGTCATGATTTATTTTAGGAATGTCGACTCATCCTCCAAAGAATTTTCGGTGAGTCCGGAATTTTTACGGAAAATCAATTCGAACGATTCGGAAACAAAAAGAAATTCGGATGGGCCAAATAGAGGGGATCTTTAGCCTCCAAAGTGAGCTACTTGGTGAAGGGAAATCGTGGAAATTGTGTAGGCTTCCTCCACATTAAATTTGGTCATCAAATTAGAGAAATTGATGAAGAAATTGAAGCTCTATTGGATGAAATTCGTAGGATAGAGGAGCTGTCATAATTTGGTCTTCATTTGGACTTCAATTAGTGCAAGTTGGTGTTGAATTTAACCATGGGTGACCTATTGATTATTGTTGGATGAAGATGGGCTACAGATAAGGGGGACAAAGGCGATGAACATGTGGATTTTGGGGGACTAGGCATTGATGAAGATTGATCTTTTCCCTCCCCTATCCGCAACTTCTCTCGGACGCTAGCTGCTTCCCCCTCCTTCGCATATCTCTCCCTCTCTCTTCTCTCGTAACTCACGTGTGAAGGGCCCCCACCAGCCGACATCTCTCTCTCCTCCCTCTTTCTTCTTCGCGCGGGCTTCTGTTTCATCGAATGAAGCTGCTTTTGTCTTCATTTTCATTTTTCTTCTTTCACATTTATTCTTTCCCTCCCTCACTAACGAACTGCTTCACTCCTGCTGCCACGTTCAGGTCAATTCCCTTCCAGCGTAGCCCCAACGCTGACTCCGCAAGCCTCACGCCTCTCCACCAACGCTTGTCTCCCTCCACCAAAATAATCCCTGCGGCCACGAAGACGCCGCCAGCCCACTTCACCGAGTCCACCACTAGCATCAACACCACCACACTGTCCCTCAATTTCTCGCCCGTTTCCTTCACGGCCAGCTCCATTTCTCCGCGGCAACCTACACCAACTGAGCCCAGCAGTTAGCTGTGGGCTTGTCGGCCCTTTTTCGGGCCCTCCTGACCTCCCGTTGGCACCGTCATAAGCTCGAGTTTCGACCGCCATCGCGCCGCCGTCGCCGTGGACTCACTGGCCGGCAAAACCGATGAGTTTACTCACTAAACTCTGCTTAGGGAGTTAATGATACTTAAGGGTTCATTTGTTTAGGCTAAGTATGGTTTAGGTGGTTAGTTAGAATGGATTAGTTATTTAATTACTCATTATTGTATGTTAAGTGGTTAGATCGGCTTAATTAGCAACTAGATAGGTTGTATTATTTATCTACATAGGTTCAGAATTTTTCCAAGCCCGTTTCGGTATTTAATTAGGCTTTTCCAGCCTAAGTTTGCATTTATGGCTTTTAAATGTATTTATTATTTTTTGTATTTATTTAATTATTTATTATTTTTCGAAAATTATACCGGGATAGCCAGTGATCGGAATTTCGTGCTGATTGCAATGGTATGATTGGTTTATTTAATTGAGTGTTGATATGTGCAAATTGAGTGAGAATTGTAATTTTGGGTATTTATCCAAAAATTGAGTAATTTCGGTATTTAATTAGAAAATATCAAGCGTCGGTTTACAACGCCAAAATTGTGTTTATGGACTATATTAAATAATGAGATTTTTGAAAAGAAAGATATTGTGTTTTTGGCTCAGGCCGACCGTGTACCCACACACGACTATTTTTATCGAGTACTTTTAACTTGATGGTTTATCAACTTGTGAGAGCATATTTGCATGTCAGCTTGTGCGATCATATTTATTGTCAGCTTTTGGGACATTTTGCATGTCAGCTTGTGAGAGTAGTATACTGTATCAGCCTCTGTGCTTTGATACGTCAGCTTGTGAGAGCAATATACATTTCATCCACTTTTGAGCCCTTTTGCACATCAACTTGTGAGAGCAGTATACTATATCAGCCTATATGCTTTGATAGCCTATATGCTTTGATACGTCAGCTTGTGAGAGTAATATACCTTAACAGCTTGTGTGAGCTAAGATCATTATGTTAGCTTATGAGAGCACGATTTATATTATCAGTTTGTGCGAGCTACTATCTATCTATATCAGCTTGTGAGAGCTATGACCATATATTGCAGCTTGTGAGAGCATTAACTGTTTATTTTAGCTTGTGTGAGTAGTGGTCATATCGAATTGATAGATAGTAGTAATGGTATCGATTTGAGTGGATTTATTGATCGATAGTTGAATTGAATTGAATTGAATTGGATTTCTTGGTTGAGAATATGAACTGTATTGACTTACAAGAAGGAATTGAGGCAAAGGTAAGTCATATGTCTTGTGTGAGACTAGATGGCCTTTAGGCATATTTCCTTCATAGTCGGGATTTAGAGGGTGAACTTGCTGAGACATCGTCTCACCCCGTTGTGGGCTCAACTTTTTAGGTCCCTTGTGTGAAAAACCCGGAGCTTGAGGCGGAAAGGTTAAGAGCATGGGTGACTTAGAAGTTCTTTTTGAAGATAGACCTCCTGTACATAGACCCTAAAGTTGGCCTCTGTTTATAAACCAAATTGTTTATAAAAGCTGGGTTGATTGATTTGAAATTTGTTGTCCTGCTTTCCTATCCCACGTTTGTTGTTGTCAAAGGATTAGTAATTCACTTCCACATGTGCATTAAAATGAATGGGTCGGCGACGCATCTTGGGACATCGCAAAATTTATCGACCATCGAGGGATGGGCACGCACTCAAAGATCGAGGCGTGACACGAATCTCGAGTCAACAGGTCAAATCCCAAGTCAACAGGTCGAGTCATCGGGTTGGGTCAGGTTCGCGGGTCTCTATTTGCTGACGTCATGATGACATCAGCCCTAGTGCATGCACCGCACACACTAGCCGCGTTCAGCGCACGTGGAGACACGTAAAGGCGCGTGGATGCGTGCTCGATGCCCCTGGCAGCACATTGCCGCTCGCGGGGTCTCCTCCAGTGACATGCCACCCACAGTTTTGCTCGCCTCGTCGAGTTCTTTATGTTTATATAATAAAAAAAAATGAATTTTTCTACACAAAAAATCATGAAAATAGGGCGAAAAAACCTATGCATTCGATATCTAGGTTATGGTGGCTTTGATACGACTTGATAGACGCTAAAACATACAATCGCATGATCTCCATAACTAGAATAAGAACATATAATTTAGTAGAAAGGTTAACGCACCTGTTTTGGAATCCATCGTTCTTGATGCGGAAGCGAAAAAGCGATGAACACGCGCAAGTCCTTATCCTCTATTGCCTTCGGTATCACTGACTCAATGAGACGGCCCCCTCACCCTTTCGCGCTAGATAAACGCTCATTTGTGAGAATAATTGTGAGAATTAGGATTAGAGAAGAGACTTGAGCACTATTTATAGAGTTTTCAATCAGGCCCTCTCATTACGGGCCAGGTTCAACTCAGCCCATACTGGCCAGCCTTCATAATCACCTACAAGTGAAGAGGACAATGAGGAAGAAGCCCCAAAATTCGGATTTTCTAAATGAGTGGGTTCATTTCTTTCCGTCTCGAGAGAATTGGAAGAGCACAGCCTACAAAGGCAATAAAAGAGATCGAGGAAGACGCCCCACATATCGAATCTTTTAGGCTTCGCCTTCGTAATCACCTACGAAGACAGTGAGTTTGTGTTGTTTAAGCACTCCTCAGGTAATTGAGATTTGGACTGTGAAATGTTTTGTCTTTTTTTCTTTTGATGAGTTTCAATCTGGGTTCTTAGAGACATTTCTGCATTTCAAGATTTGGACTGTGAAATCTTCTTCTTTTTTTCAAGACTCTGCTTGATCAATCTCCTATTTGGTTAATCAGACTTCATTTTTGTTTGAACGTAGCTAAGGCGGGAACTTGCTCAGACCGCGCGCCACGTGAGCGAGTCGCCGAAGGCTTCCTCAAGATGCGAGGCGGAGACCACACGTGGGCCTCGGTGTCAGAGCAGCTGAAAAAGGAGATGGGAATATGCAACGCTCCTCGACGGCGCTGCCTGAGGTGGCTCCATATTTTGGCCTTTTCCTCTAATGACTAATGAGGTGTGTTACCTCTTTCAAAATAAAAGAAAATTTTGGGTATGCATCCCTTTGATAAAAATTTAGGCTGCACTTAAAAATATAATAGATGTTTAACATTTAAAAAATTAAAATATATATACTTAAGTTTAAATTACAAAAAGAATTGAATAATTATCTATTTGATTGTATTTACATATTTTGAATCTTTTAAGTGATCTACATTAAACAAGAGGGAATAAAAAGTGAAAATTAATATATAGAGACTAGGTACGCAATGTATTTGGTTCCTCGCATTCGTAAGTATAAATTGTTTTATATTCGGGACTTGTGTCTTGCCCGATACTTTGCATTAGTGGAGAATTCGTTGATCTACGGATTTACATACTTGATTTGTGCTTCATCGTTAAGAAAAGCTAGAAGTCAAGTGACATAAATTGTTAAGATTTAAAATATATTCAACATTATACTCTAATAGCTTAAAGTAAACGATTGCACCAGTAAGTACTTACGCGGAAGGTACAGGGTACCTATGCACGTGCTAGCACGACTTAGTTAACAAATTGAGGCGTGGAAACTATTTTTCGCAGATAGCGGAGCACACATGGGGCTTGTCGGGCTTTGTCAATTTTTATCGGTCATTTATTTATTGGTCAGAGTATTTGTCACTGTCTTTGTCGTCATAATCTCTTAAACAAGGTTGTATTTGATAGTACACTTTATATGTTAGCCATTAGTATGTGTATAGTTCTTTAATAAAGAAGGCACTGCAAATGAAGCAATCTTAAGGTATTGTACAACTTTTTAGCCCTTTTGCTTTGTTGGCAATGTAAGAGCTGTTCTCTCTCTTAATATTTATTATCCTATAAAAAAAATTTCCTCCTCGTGCTAATGCAAAAAAATGGAGAAGAAAGATTCATACTTGTTATAGTTGTTTGTCATTAGTGATTAGATATTGTGAACCAACTATGCTACAGCATCATGACCTAGACCAATTATACTGCTATATAATACTGCGTCATAACCAGTTATTTTAATTTTTTTTTTCTTGTTTTCTATGTAGAATCTATTTTGTTAACGTGTTTAATGTACTACCTTGAAATACAAATGGAAAAAAAAATGTGACGTGAAAAAATAGTGGATATTGTAGTTCACCGGGATGATAGTTTACTGCTCACGTGATTCATTATGGAAGAAATTAACTATTGTATGCATATAATAAAGATTAAAGACAAAAGAGAAAACAAATTAAAGTTTAGGTTTTGCTTGTTTCATGACAAAAAATGATTTGAAAAATATTTTGTTGAAAAAGATCATTTGAAATAATTAATCAATGAAAAGTATTTTTATTATCAACAATAGTTTAAGTCTGAACGTTTTTTGTGGATGATAAAATAAAATTTCTAGTCATTCATGTTTGTAAATGATACAACCGATCATTTTTAGGAAAATATTGTTCAAATAATTCATTTTCTGCGAAATAAACATACTCTTGAGGAAGAATAAGAAATGCAATTTTTTCACATTATGAAGTTTTTTTTTTCTCCCAATGGTGCTTCTACTAATTAGAGCATGTGCTCGATGGATAAATCCCTTCCTTAAAAAAAAAAAAAAAAAATTGAAGTCCAAGATGTAATTGGAGCAAAAGAAAGTTTATAAGTCGTTTATGTTGTCTAGAGAAAAGATATATGTTCGCTCTAATTTTCTTGGGGATCAAGAAGTGTAGCAACAAAATATGAAAGTAGTCAGGTCCTAGATTTTTAATTGTGTGGAAGGCAAAATATTTAGAATGAATGAACCAAACTTTCATTAGAATGAACAATGGAAATTTGCCTAGTTAGGTAGCATTTCCTGTTCATCTGGCGATATAATAAGATTTGTAATGACTATTTGTGCAAAGTCCATAATGACCTCCTAATCTATGATTGCAATAGTATTGTGGTGGGCAGATTGAGACTTCTTTGACTTGGCCTACTGTCAAAACTTAATTTTGTGGTGACCCTTTCAAAGATTAGAAGATGCAATGGGCAACTGTCAAACCTATTCATGCAAAGTACATAATGTTGAGGAAATTTCCCAGATTGATCTTGAAGATTGACAAAATTTATCCAGAGTAAAGATTTTGATTTGATGATAAGTATTTTTCAAATGGAAATTTTGATGGAATGTGATCAAAAGTTATCAATCAGAGCTAGAGTCATCGCTTAATTATTTCATTCCTTATGTTTTGTGAAATCTAGGAAGAAGATAATATCCTCATGCAATGGCTAGTGGTGATTGGTTGGATTTCCTACCTTATATATAAGGAGTTCCAAAGGAAAGTGTCTCTTGAAGATTTGGATTTCTTGGAACATTAGACTTAAGGCGAAACATTCTTTCCAAATTGACGCACTTGACATACGGAAACCCAAACTGCTGTATGGGTCGCAGAAATTATAGGAAATATCAACCTCAGCGATCCTAAAGTCATCAAATCTTCTCAACCGGATCTAGGACTAACAGATAGATTGGCTAGATAAGTCATCATGAAGATATGTCCAATGGTCAGCTTGGACTAAAAGGAGTATAAGAGGAGGTTATGAAGCTGAAGGAATAGAGAATTTGCATTCACGAGAATTGAAACTTAAAATTCCAAAGTCTGAAGAGTATTTTGTGATCTTATACTTTCATCTCTGTGATCATCATTGTATATCTATTTAGAGGTTGAGTGTGTGAAAAGTAATACACACGAGCTTGAGTCTAGATAGCTTAGATCTTGCAACCTCTAATCGGTTCTTATCAGTCAATTCCAGCCAATAGGCTGTAGCGCAGGAGAGTGAATGTAGGCTTGCAAAAGCCAAACCACTATAAACTTTTGTGTGCAATTCTCTATCATTTACTCCTTTTTATTTATCGTGATAGAATTGTACACCGATAAGATCTGACCACTTCATCAGAAGTTGTCTCGCTGCAATATTTGTTTAAATTATTTCATTTCCGCACAATCACCTAGTCACCCCCTCTAGGTGATAGATCTAGTCATAACACATAATATTGAGTTCTTTACATTCAATGGTCAAAGGCACATGCTCCCCAAAAAGGACAATTACGCATGCCTGAGATGCATGTGCTTCTTGACTTTACTTGCTTTTCCTATTAATAAAGGAAATAGAAATGAAAACCAATGAGCAATTCGGATGCTCCAAGTTGGTAAGCATGCTCTCGATTAGCTCATTTATTAAAAAGCATATTGCAATAACTCTCTCTCTCTCTCTCTCTCTCTCTCTCTCTCTCTCTCTCTCTCTCTCTCTCTCTCTCTCTCTCTCTCTCTCTCTCTCTCTCTCTCTCTCTCTCTCTCTCTCTCTCTCTCTCTCTATGCGCGCAAGGTCAAAAACCAATCAGACTTATAATATCATGAAGGTCCCTTTCTCACGCATGTTAGCACCTACTGATTACGGCATTCATATTAGCATATAGTTGAGAAGAAGAGACCTATCTCATAAGAAAATTGGAAGACAACCTCCAAATCCATGCATAGAGTCAACTCGTTACAGTTGTTTAAGGTCGATTGAAGATTAGATGCAGACATTTTGCCAAAGACTGGAATCGGGCGAGACCCTATTTCTCAATTTGAATGGAGCTACGAGCATATTAGCACATTAGGTCTGGAAAATATATAGTATATTGATATTGGATTATTAAAGCAACTAAAAATCAATTGGTAGTAAGTATGAGAAGATTCATTTGTTCTTTCTTGGGCAAGTTGACAATCTCATTTGCACATTAAATTCAAATACTCACTGCTTACAATTATAAGGTGATCATGACTTGTTTTTTTGTTGTTTCTCATACTAATTTAGTTTGTCCATTAAATTTAAATACTCACTGCTTACAATTATAAGGTGATCATGAATTATTTTTTGGTTGTTTCTCATACTATGACAAGAGAATATTGGCATTGTCTCATTATGGTTATTTGATCCAATGGTTTTGTCCCTCCTATGTAAAATGTTTGGTGGGGTCAAAGGGTGATGAAAGTAATAGTATTGGCCAAGCATAAAATATCGAGTTTGTGTTAAACTTAAATACTAAATGCTTGCAAGTATAGGGTGATCATAATGATGTCAAAATGCTGATCTTTGACCTCAAACTTCTCCTGTCCCTTAGATAAGATTGTGACATCCTGAAAATTCAATTCTGTTTTCAATTGAATAAATCGGGCCTTTTATCGATGCGCTTATAGTGCTATTCTCTAAGCTGATCACTCATAAGATGACTAGACTATCTAGGGAGGCCATTAAGGAATCTAAATGCAATAGACTTGAGAATTCGACTAAGAATCAACTGCTCGACCGTGCTAATCTGCAAGGGCCATTACGGCACAGTTGAAAATCTATCAGAGATTGGAGATAGGTCAATTCAACTGAGATGTGTGATTTAGTGTGGGTGATTCCACCTAATTGTAAAATTCTTGTCGATCGGCACTAAACTGATTTTTCTGTCGTTTTGATACCCTGTGTCCATATTTGAAATCTTGAGATTTTCACGACAACCGAGAGTCGCTAATGTGTCGAAGATGTACAATGTGGTTCGAAAATAATCGATCACAGGTCAAATGCGCAGAAAATTCCTAAAAGCTATCCGCTAGGTTAGGTCACGCTAAAATCGCGTCCGATTGAAATTAACCGCGAATTTAAACCCGATTTCAACAATTGAAAGTTCTGTCATGTCACGATTCATTTTAGGAATGCCAACTCATCTTTCAAAGAATTTTCAGTGAGTTCGAGATTTTTACGGAAAATCAATTTGAACGATTCCGAAAATAATGGAAATTCGGATGGACCAAATTGAAGGAATTTTTGGCTTCCAAACCAAGCTATTTGGTGAAGGGAATGCAAGAAATTCGTGTGGGCAGCCACCATGGCATTTTTGGACTTCAAATTGGATTGTTTAGTGGGAAATTGGATAGAAATTAGAGGAGAAATTCGTATGGTCTGCTAGGGGGCTGAATTGGTTGCTAAATTGGACTATTTTGGGAAATTTTCAGCTTAATTCCTCATTGGAGGCCGCCTTGACTAAGTGGCTAAAGACTTTTGTAGCTTTGTCTATGATTACTTAGATATTTTTAGTGAAATCTAAGTGGGCAGCAGCTGGACTTTCTTCCTCTCTCTTCAGGCTATTCTACTCCGCACGTTTCCCTCGGTTTTCAGCCGCACATCTCTCTTCTTCATACGCCAGCTTCGCCGAATCCCCAACTCCTTCTATCTCTGCTTTTCTTTCAATTTTTCTTCGAAGACTGCCATTTCCCTTTCACTGCCTCACGCCCGCGCACTGTCTCTCTCTTGCCACCGCATCAGCCCCACTCAGCTGAATCTTTCCACCTCTCTGCTTCCTCTTCATTTGTTTCCCTTCGAAGACTCCACCACTAAGTCAAACCGTCAACTTCTTCAACGCCAGCTGCACGAAGTCTCCACCAAAGCTGCCCGATCGTTCACCCGTTGCACACGTCGCTGCTCCACCAACGCCGGTCCCCCACCGCCAACCAGCTGCCCCTCCTCGCGCTACCATCCCCACCTTCCCCATGTCTTATCTTTACTTTGTCCAACCCCACGTTTCTGTCCCCTCACACCAAAGTAGTCCACACGAAGCAGAGCCCAACAGCCCGCAGATTCCAGCCAGCTTTGTGGCCAATTTCGGCCCAGTCCAGGCTCCCATTGGCATCACCACTTTAGAGTTTATCGCCCGACGTTGCGCCGCCGTCGCCGTGAACTCACCGACTCGTAAATCCAGTGAGTTTACCTACTAAACTCTGCTTAGGGAGTTAATTATGCTTGGGGGTGATTAGTTTAAGTTAGTTAAGGATTAGGTGGTTAGTTAGATTAGATTAGTGATTTAATTATTCGATTTTGCATGTTAGGTTGTTAGATTAGATTAATTAGAGACTAGACATGTTGTATTAATTATCTAAATTGGTTTGGAAATTTTCCAGGCCCGTTTCAGTATTTAATTAGGCTTTTCCGGCCTAAGTTTACAATTATGGCATTTATTGGTATTTAATTAATTACTTTTGGTAATTATTTAATTATTTATTATTTTTCAGAAATTAGACCAAGATAGCCTATGACTGGAATTTTGTACCGATTGCAATGGCATGATTGGTTTATTTAATTGAATGCTAGATTGTGCAAATTGAGTGTTGTTTGTAATTCGGGTATTTATCCCAAAATTTAATAATTTCAGTATTTAATTAGAAAATGCCGAGGTGTCGGTTTTTAATGCCGAAAATATTTTTTGACGCTATATAAATAGTGGGATTTTTTAAAAGAAATATATTACAAAAGATGGAGGAATTTCAGCTCCTCCGTCAAGGTTTCAAATGTGGAACGCTTTCCTCAAAGCCTTTAATGGCAAATACTTTTCGGGTAGTGCCCGAGAGCAGAAGATGGAGGAATTCCAGCACCTCCGTCAAGGCATGCTGACTGTGGATTAGCATGAAGCCAAGTTCACGAAGCTGTCTCAGTACGCTCCAAGACTGATAGAGGATCCAAAAGAGAAAGCTCGGAGGTTCAGGAATGGCCTCCAACCAGAGCTAAAGAACTCGTTGGTGCCATTCGACCTAAAGGATTATAATGAGGTTTATGGTCAGGCCCAACTGATTGAGAGGAACCTGAGTGAACAGACCGTTGCATCTGGTTCAAGGTTCAATGCGAATTGAGACAGAAACCGATTGGGGAAGAGACCCATGACCGGAGGAAGATATCCTATTCCACCCAATAGGAAGGGTGGAATCGGAAAGTCAGTGCCGAGTCAAAATGGCGTGTGTCGCTTGTGTGGAAGGCGACAAGGATCAGTCCCGTGCCATTTCAGGATGGGATCTTGGTTTGAGTGTGGCCAACAAGGTCACCTGGCCAGAGACTGTCCCAGACAGCAAGGGGGATCACAACAATTACCACCGCCGCCACCGTTGGGTCAGAATCGAGGATTCGCGCCGCAGATCACACCACAGGGTGGACTAAACAGACCTCCGGCTTAGGGGATAAGCTGAGGATGCGCCTAATGTGATTACAGGTACGGTCTCATTGAACGACCATGCTGCATATGCTTTATTTGACCCTAGCGCCACTCATTCCTTTATAGCTGAGCAGTTTGTTAAGCTGATAAGATTGAGTCCTAAATTGTTAGAGTCAGTGGTTAGTATATCTACACCGTTAAAAGATAAGGTGTTAGCTGCATTGGGTTGTTCTGGTTGCAAGTTAGTGATTGGTGAGCGAGATGGGAGGATAGACTTGATAGTCCTAGCCATATATGATTTTGATGTAATAATTGGCATGGATTGGCTCACCAAGCAAAGAGCTAAGATGGATTACTATCGCAAAGCGATTCAGTTTAACTTGTTAGGGGGTGAGAGCTTCAAAATTATTGGGAGTCGAGGAGGACCCTCGATTGCCTTAATCTTGTCGCTTGAGACAACCCGTTTGTTAGACGGGGGTTGCCAAGGTTACCTGGCGATTGTCGTGGATATGATAGTCGAGGAGCAGAAGATCGAAGATATCACAGTGGTCCAAGAATTTCCAGATGCATTTCCAAATGAATTGCCAAGTCTGCCACTAGAAAGAGAAATAGAGTTCGTGATCGAGTTAGCACTCGAAACAGAGCCAATTTCTAAGGCTCCTTACCGGATGGCATTATATGAGTTGAAAGAACTGAAGGTACAGATGCAAGAATTGTTGGATAAGGGATTTATATGTCCCAGTACATCACCTTGGGGAGCACTAGTTCTGTTCATGAAGAAGAAGAAGGATGGTTCGTTGCGTCTATGCATCGACTATCGTCAACTCAATCAGGTGACGATCAAGAACAAGAATCTACTCCTGAGGATTGACAACTTGTTTGATAAGCTACAAGAAGCGTCAATATTTTCAAAGATCAACTTGAGGACAGGGTATCATCAGCTGAGGATAAAAAATGAGGATATACTGAAGTCAGCGTTTCGTACTCGATACGGTCATTATGAATTTACTGTAATGCTATTTGGTTCAATGAGCGCTCCAACTACTTGCATGGATTTGATGAACCGAGTGTTTAAGGAATACCTGGATCAGTTCGTGATCATGTTCATCGATGATATTTTGGTATATTCGAGGAGTGCTGAAGAGCATGAGAGTCATCTGAGAATGGTACTTCAGACCCTGAGGATTCATCAATTGTACGTTAAGTTTAGTAAATGCGAGTTTTGGCTGACTTGTGTTGCGTTCCTAGGCCACGTGATTTCAGGTGAAGGAATCTCCGTGGACCGTCCAAGATCGAAGTGGTTATCAACTGGCCAAGACCGACTACAGTGATAGAGATCAGAAGCTTCTTGGGTTTGGCAGGTTACTATAGAAGGTTCGTAGAAGGGTTTTCAGCATTAGCTTCGCCTTTGACTCGACTACTGAAGAAGGAAGAGAATTATCTGGACAAACAAATGCGAGTATAGTTTCCAAGAGCTTAAGCAGAAGCTGACTATCACACTTGTACTGACCATTCCATCTGGTCCTAGAGGATATGAGATCTATAGTGATGTGTCATTTAGAGGACTGGGTTGTGTGTTGATGCAACATGGTAGGATTGTTGTATACGTGTCCCGTCAATTGAGATCTCATGAGTTGAATTACCCGACGCATAACTTAGAACCCGCTGTAATCATTTTCGCTTTGAAGATTTGGAGACATTATTTATGTGGAGAAAGATTCCAAATCTTCACTGACCATCAAAGTCTCAAGTACTTATTCTCTCAGAATGAGTTGACAACATCGTTGGACTACGATTGTGATATTTTGTATCACCCTGGGAAGGTAAATAAGGTTGTTGACGCTTTGAGTCGGAAGTCTTTAGTTGCACAGATGATGGTTAAGGAATGAGTTTTACTTGAAAGAGCTCGAGATTCGGTTTTCAAATTTGAGGTAGGCCACCTTTCAAATCTTATGACTACCCTCAAAATTGAGCCAGAAGTACAGATCAAAATCAAGATGCTTCAATGGACAAACCCAGAAATTCAAAAGATTCTACAAGAGAATACCGAAAAGAAGAATGCTGACTTTCAGGTTTCTAAGGACGGAACGCTAAGGTTCCGAGGACGATTGTGTGTACCTAACGATGCAGCGCTTAAGGAAGAGATTTTATTAGAAGCTTATCATAGCAGTTATAGCATTCATCCTGGTAGTATAAAAATGTATCAGAACCTGCCTCAACATTACTGATGGTCTGGTATGAAGGCGGACATCACCAAGCATGTCACCATGTGTCTGACGTGTCAGCAAGGGAAGGCACAGCACTGTAAGCCGAGAGGACTTCTGCAACCTCTCGAGATTCCCGAGTGAAAATGGGAACATATCACAATGGATTTTGTGACAGCCTTACCAAGGAGTCAAAGGGGTTATAATTCTATTTGGGTAGTGGTCGACAAACTGACGAAGTCCGCTCATTTCATCGCAGTTCGAAAGGAACTTGATTTGGATAGGCACGCCGAGTTGTACGTGTGTCAGATTGTTCATCTGCATAGAGTGCCGGTGACGATTACTTCAGACCGAGACCTAAGGTTTACAGCTACATTTTGGAAAAGCTTGCAAAGTCGTTTAGGAATGAAGCTATAGTATAGTACGGCATATCATCCTCAGACGGATGGCCAGTCTAAGAGGCCGATTTAAACCCTCGAAGACATGCTACGAGCTTGCATTTTGGATTTCAAGGGAAGCTGGGAGGAACAGCTTCATCTTGTTAAGTTTACCTACAACAACAGCTACTAGCAAAGCATTCAGATGGTTCCTTTCGAAGCGTTGTATGGCAGAGTGTGCAGAACGCCAATGTGTTGGGATGAGGTTGGGGAAAAAAACATCACAGACCCAAAGTTAATCCAGCAGTCAGTGGATGCAGTTGCCGTCATCAGAGACAAATTGAAGACCGCTCAAAGCCGCCAGAAAAACTACGTCGATAAGTGTCGGAGACCATTGGAATTCCAAGTTGATGATGCACGTTTTTCTGAAGGTGTCACCAATGAGGGGTACTTCGCGCTTTAGCAAGAAAGGAAAGCTGAGTCCGAGGTACATAGGTCCATTTCAGATTCTTGAAAGAATCGGGATCCTAATGTATTGTCTTGCATTACCGCCGAGACTGGTGCAAGTGCATGATGTCTTTCACGTGTCGGTGTTGAGAAAGTATGAGCCTGACCCGACCCACGTGCTGAATTTTGAGGATTTAAACGTGGACGACAGAGTGTCGTACCTGGAAAACCCGGTTCAAATTGTGGATCGAAAAGCACAGGTTCTGCGTACCAAGAGCATCCCATTGGTCAAAGTGGTCTGGCAACACCACGGCACTAAAGGAGCAACCTGGGAAAGTGAAGAGTCAATGAGACGACTGCACCCCCACCATTTTGTTTAAAGAATTGTAATGGTTTAAATTTCGAAGACGAAAATTTTATAAGAGGGAAAGAGTTGTCACATCCTAAAAATTCAATTATGTTTTCAATTGAATCAATCGGGCCTTTTATCGACATGCCTATAGTGCTATTCCCTGAGCTGATTACTCATGAGATAACTAGACTATTTGGGGAAACCGTTAAGGAATCTAAACATAATAGACTTGAGAATTTGACCAGAAATCGACTGCTCGACCGTGTTATCTGCAAGGGTCATTACGGCACAGTCGAAAATCTATCAGAGACCGGAGATAAGTTGATTCGACTGATTTATGTGATTTAGTGTGAGTGATTCCACCTAATTGCAAAATTCTCGTCAATCGGCATTAAACCGATTTTTCTATCGTTTTGGTACCCTGTGTGAATATTTGAAACCTCAAGATTTTCACAACAACCGAGTCACCAATGTGTCGAAGATGTACAATGTGGTTCGAAAATAATCAACCACGGATCAAATGCGCTGAAAATTCCTAAAAGCTATCCGGTAGGTTAAGTCACGCTAAAATCGCGTCTGATTGAAATTAACCATGAATTTGAATCCGATTTCAAAAATTGAAAGTTATGTCATGTCACGATTCATTTTAGGAATGTCGACTCATCCTTCGAAGAATTTTTGGTGAGTTCGGGATTTTTACAGAAAATCAATTCAGACGATTCGGAAAAGAACGGAAATTCAGATGGACCAAATCGAAGGGATTTTTGGCTTCCAAACCGAGCTATTTGGTGAAAGGAATGCAAGAAACTCTTGTGGGCCGCCACCATGGCATTTTTGGACTTCAAATTGGATTGTTTAGTGGGAAATTGGATATAAATTAGAGGAGAAATTCATACGGTCTGCTAGGGGGCTGAATTGGTTGCTAAATTGGACTATTTTGGGAAATTGTCAGCTTAATTCCCCATTGGAGGCTACCTTGACTAAGTGGCTGAAGACTTTTGTGGCTTTTGTCCATGATTACTTAGATATTTTTAGTGAAATCTAAGTGGGCAGCAGCTAGACTTTCTTCCTCTCTCTTTAGGCTATTCTACTCCGCACGTTTCCCTTGGTTTTCAGCCGCGCAATACTCTTCTTCGTATGCCAGCTTCGCTGAATTCCCATGTCACGCCCTGACCCTTAAGCGCACGCACATCCCATTGCGATTGATACAAATGTGACTTCTCAGGACTAGTCGCCGACCCTTTCACTTTTAATGCACATGTGGAAGTGGAACAATAACCCCTGACACAAACAACATGGGATAGGAAAGTAGGGCAACATTTCACAAAAGCACACTTTTATAAACAACTGGGTTTAGATACAAAAAGAGTCCAAGTCAAAGCCTACAGAATGATCGACTCTCAAAAGAAGCCGTCCTACAACATCTTAGTAGGACATATACCCCGATCCTCCAGACTTCACCTGCACAAACTCCAGGGCTTCGGTCCTCCACGACCACCTCTAAAGACCTGAAAATGGTTATACAATAACCAATAAGAAAATGTCTCAGCAAGTCTACCCCTTAAACCCTTATTAGGAAGGAAATACGCGAAGGGTGACCTAGCCACACAATCACTCAATGAGAATAGGGAACTTACCTCGCCTCAGTTCCTTCCTACATATCAGCACAATTCATATCTCAATTACATATAAATAATGTACACAACAATTGAAATGTCTCACCAACTCAATCAATCACAAGCGCTCCAATTGTCAATATTTGCCCTTTAAGTTCAGTGCCTACTGGCATAGCCAGACATCATCTCACCGCCATTGAGCACGACAACATTTATATCTTAATAGACGGCTTCCCCGAAGGGACGTAAGTCCAAAATCTACTGCAACCCAAGTACAACCTACTAATAAGTTCGGTGTCTTCTAGCGTAGCAAGGCTCCGTCTCACCTCCATTGAGCATGGTGACGTCCATATCTTAATAGACGACTTCCCCGAAGGGGCCTAGGTCCAGAAACTACTGCGACTCGCAATCCAAATAATGGATATCCCATATAGGGTAATATCCGGCTTAAAAGCTTGGAACGGTTTCTCATTAACCAACACATGACCAATCAATCTCGGCCTAGGATACTGTGCATTGCACTCAAATATCTCTATTAAAATAGTGATCCTGGCCTATTTTCTTCATATTAAAAACACCTGGTGAAAATAGTCGTGTGTAGGTACACGGTTAGATCGAACCCGAAAAATTCATAACCTCCAATTAAAATCCCACTGTTTTATATAGTATATAAAATCATTTTTGGTGTTAAAACCTGACACTCGGGATTTTCCAAATAAATATTGAAATTCACAATTTTTGGAATAAATTACCAAAAATCCAATCAGCACTCAATTTGCATAAATTAACATCCAATTGCAAAAACTGAACACACCATTGTAATCAGCACGAAATTCCGGTCACCGGCTATCATAGTCTAATTTCCGGAAAATATTTGATAATTAAATAATTATCAAAATTAATTAAATAATTCAATTAAATACCAAAATAGCTAACCTAGGCCGAAATTGCAAAATTAAATACCGAGACAGGCCCGGAAAATTTCCGAACCTGTCTAGATAATTAATACAACCTATCTAGGCCTTAATTAATCTAATCTAACAACCTAACATGCAAAATTGGATATTTAATTCACTAATCTAATCTAACTAACCACCTAAACCTTAATTAACTTAATCTAATTAACCTACTAAGAGAGGTTTAGTGAGTTAACTCACTTGATTTGCGATCCGCTCAGAACAAAATGACAGGGACGCGAAGAGGATCGACAAGTTCCAAAACGGCGACACCAACGGGGCACGGATCGGGCCCGAAAATTGGCCCGAGGAAGCCCACGGTTGGCTGGAATTTTGACTGAGCGTCGTGTGGGCTTGCAGCTGGCTTCGAGAGGGGATGCATGGACGTCGAAGCCGTGGAAAAAAGGGCGGTCAACTTCGGCTTGCTGTGTTGATTGGTGAAGACACAGGCTGGGCCGAATTCACGAGCTGCTGGCGTCAACAGGGCTTCGATGGAGATGGACGAACGGGCAACAGCTTCGGACGTGCACAGCTGGTGCTCGGTGGAGATGGAGCGGTCAACAAATGGCTTCGGTGAGGTGAGTGTTGACCGAGCGTGGGCTGAATGAAGACACAAAGCAATGAAGTGGAGATGGAGGGAGATCAATGGTGGGGCAGCTGCAGGTGCGAAGAATTGAAGGAGTCTCGGTGGCTGCTGAGCAGTGAATTGAAGACAGACGCAGGGCAGTTTCGAAGGAAATTCAAGGGAAATGAAAAGCAAAGTAGAAAACGTGAGCAGGAGGGGTCGGTGGATGGGCGTGCCAAGGAAGCTTTGAAGAGAAAAGGGGCAAAAGTCAATTAAACCAATCCAAAAAATTAAATGCTTGGTCCCCAAAAATCTCCAAGCCTAGTTTCTGAATTCTTCAATTTGAGCTTCAATTTCCACCCAAATTCTTCAATTTGTTGTCCAATTTTGATGAAGAAAAAGCCCACATAATTTCTACAATTCCCTTTCGCCAAGTAGCTCAGTTTGCAAGTCAAAAATCCCTTCAATTCGGCCAATCCGAATTTCCGTTTGTTTTCCGAAACGTCCGAATTGATTTTCCGTAAAAATCCCAGAATCGCCAAAAATTCTTCGAATGATGAGTAGACGTTCCTAAAACAAATCATGACATGACAGAACTTTCCAATTCTAAAATTGGGTTCAAATTTTCAATCTGACGCGATTTTAGCTTAACCTAATTTATCGGGTAGTTTTTAGAAATTTTTAGTGCAATTGACCCATGGTCAATTATTTTCGAGCCACAACATATAGCTTCGACACATTGGCAACTTTCGATTGTCGTAAAAATCTCGAGGTTTCAGTTACAGACACAGGGTACCCAAAACGACAGCAAATCGATTTAGTACTGATCGACAAGAATTTTGCAATCAAGTGAGATCACCCATACTTAATTACACACCTCTGTCGACTCAACATATCTCCGGTCTCTGATAAATTTTCAATTGTGCCGTAATGACCCTTGCAAATTAGCACGGTTGAGCAGTCGATCCCTAGTCAAATTCTCAAGTATGTTGTGTTAAAATCCCTTAATGACTTCCTCAAATAGTATTGTTATCTCAAGAGTGATCAACTCAGAGAATAGCACTATAGACACGTTGATGAAAGGCCCGATTTATTCAATTGAAAATAGAATTGAAAATTCAGGATGTCACACCCCGACTCCTTCTATCTCTGCTTTTCTTTCAATGTTTCTTCGAAGACTACCATTTCCCTTTCGCTGCCTCACGCCCGCGCACTGTCTCTCTCTTGCCACCGCGTCAACCCCACTCAGCCGAATCTTTCCACCTCTCTACTTCATCTTCATTTTTTTCCCTTCGAACATTCCACCACCAAGTCAAACCGTCAGCTTCTTCAATGCCATCTGCACGAAGTCTCCACCGAAGCTACCCGATCGTTCACCCGCTGCACATGTCGCTACTCCACCAACGCCGATCCCCCACCGCCAACCAGCTGCCCCACCTCACATTGCCATCCCCACCTTCCCCATGTCTTCTCTTTACTCGGTCCAACCCCACATTTCTATCCCCTCAAACTGAAGCAGTCCACACGAAGCCAAGCTCAACAGCCCGCAAATTCCAGCCAGCTTTGTAGCCGATTTTGGCCCGATCCAAGCTCCCATTGGCGTCACCACTTTGGAGTTTATCGCCCGCCGTTGCGCCGCTGTTACCGTGGACTCACCGGCTCGCAAATCCAATGAGTTTACCCACTAAACTCTACTTATGGAGTTAATTATGCTTATGGGTGATTAGTTTAAGTTAATTAAGGATTAGGTGATTAGTTAGATTAAATTAGTGATTTAATTATCCGATTTTGCATGTTAGGTTGTTAGATTAGATTAATTAGAGACTAGACATGTTGTATTAATTATCTAAATTGGTTCAGAAATTTTCCAGGCCCGTTTCGGTATTTAATTAGGCTTTTCCAACCTAAGTTTACATTTATGGCATTTACTGGTATTTAATTAATTAATTTTGATATTTATTTAATTATTTATTATTTTTTGGAAATTAGACCGGGATAGTCGGTGACCGGAATTTCGTGCTGATTGCAATGGCGTAATTGGTTTATTTAATTGAATGCTAGATTGTGCAAATTGAGTGTTGTTTGTAATTTTGGATATTTATCCCAAAATTTAATAATTTCGGTAATTAATTAGAAAATACCGAGGCGTTGGTGTTTAATGCCGAAAATGTTTTCTAACACTATATAAATAGTAGGATTTTTTAAAAGAAAGATATTGCATTTTTTGCTCAGGCCGATCGTGTACCCACATACGATTATTTTTATCAAGTATATTTTAACATGATGAAATTAGGCCAAGTTAGTGATTAATTGAGAAACTGGAGTGCAAAGCACCAAGTCCTTGGCCGGGACTAATTTATCGTAGTTCAGCTTGTATGAGCAAACGTATGAGTCAGCTTGTGAGAGTATTAATTAGTCAGCTTGTGTGAGCATCGATATAAGTAAGCTTGTGAGAGCAATAATCAGTTAGCTTGTGAGAGCCACAATCAGTCAGCTTGTGTGAGCAATGATCTCAATGATCTATTTCAGCTTGTGTGAGCATTGATAGAAGTCAGCTTGTGTGAGCAATAATGCATCTTAGCTTGTGTGAGCAGTGATTTATTAAATTGGTAGACCGATGTGCATTGGTAGTTCATGCTTGTGTGAGCCGTGATTGATTGGATTAATTGAATTGATAAACCGATGTGTGTTAGTGGATCACGCTTGTGTGAGCGATCAAATTGATTGAATCGATTGATTAGATCGATTGTTCGGGTTTATGAATTATACTGACTTGCAGGAAGGATTTGAGGCAAAGGTAAGTCCTCTGACCTGTGCTTGTGCTTAGGTAGCCCTTAGGTCGTATTTCCTTCCTAATCAGGGTTTAGGGGATGAACTTGCTAAGATATTATCTCACCCCGTTGTGGGCTCAATATTTTCAAGTCCTTAGATGGCGATCGTGGAGGACCCGAAGCCCCGAATGGACCTAGACCTAGAACCAGGGAAGGTGAGTAAATTTCCTACAGATATGCATCCCATAGTGGGCGAACAACTCCCGTTCAAGCCCTTCAGGGACAACCTTTTAGCAGAAAACCACTCAGCCCTTTAGTTCAGAGCCTAGAGACACTCAGAGATGCCAGGGTGGAAACGTTTCTAACCTACCCAAGCTGCATTTCTTAGAGGATCTTACTAGGCTGGAGAATGAGAGGAATTTAAAAGGCCATAGAGAGGTTTTTCATAAAACACTCACTTTACTTCAGGGGACTCTGCCCAAAATATTACACCCTCTTCGCCTTATATAGGCAAAATGAGGTCACAAACCAACAAACAAGGACCAAGCTCATGGGTTCGGATAAAACAGAGGCACCGGAAACTTCCGGGAGGGAATTATTCGCACACTATGAACAGTAACTATACTGTGAACAGTACTTTCCCTAGCCTAGTGTTACAGTAAAAGTGAACAGTGACTTGCTACAGTGAAATTGTACGGACTCAGCGGTCTTGTCCATCACGAGCATTGTAGCTACAGACTGAGCCATCAGAGCTGTCTTCTAGGAGATGTGCCTCATATTTCTGTTCAAGAGCTTCAAGGTCTTCTGGTGAAAGGATTTGGTTCAGTTGTCGTGATAAGGATGCTTCTTCGTGAGCCCAATTGGATGCTTCTTCTTTAGCCCAGTTTGTATTGTCACTTGTAGTGTTGGCAGGAATGCTTGGCTGAGGCCAATTGGATGGCTGTGCATAAAAGGATGTGTCCATGTTTGGAGATAAGGATGAAGGTCCTGGATTATAGGGGTCTTGGGAAAGAGGACCTCCAAAGCGTGCATAATGGTCTTGAGTAGACTGGACAATATCATCTTCACTTGTCATTTCATGATCTTGGGATGATGCAGCTTGTCTGTATTGCCTGAATGCTTCTTTGGCTTCTGGTGCTAGATCATAATGATCCCACGTAGTGGGTACATTATTCCAAACATCTTCGGGAATGGTTTTGTTTTCCTGGCACAGGATTCTCTGGAGTTCTCGGTACTAGTGTTCACAAGATTTAACAGATCCTGGTCCTGGATGAGATTTGTGAACTCAAGCTTCTCGACTATCTAAGTGAGGTCAATAGGATGTGGTTCCTATTTCTTATGGAGCATTGAGGATGTTGCCATTATTTCTGGAAAAATGCCATGGACGTCGGAAAAATAAGATGGTATGGACTTCAGGATTTGGGGTCATGGTTCTCAGTTCTTTTTCCAAGAGATGTTTCAAGTGAGTAGGATGATAGAACCAATCAAGAAAGTCTAAGAGATTCTTATCACTTTCTTTTTCAACATTTCTTCCGAGTAAGAATATCCTGGTGAGGTTGGTAATGAATCTTCTGGTTGGAATTTCAATAGCTATTAAGTGCTTATTGGTTAAGTACCATAATAACGTCTTGAGCTGATCAGGGAAATCATTTTCCTTCCAGATAAGGGGATGAATGAATGGATAATTCAAATTTAAACCGAAAAGATAAAGAATCGAACCTCCATTGTATCTGAACAGATCTATGTGGCATTGCCACATAACGTTCTCCAAGTTCTTAGTGAGGCTGTCATTCTGGATTTGCTGAATAATCTCCTGAGGATATTTCCAACTTTGCAAATCTTTGATCTTCTCAATCTTGTATTTCACGCGATGATTAAGCATATGAAAAGCAGGCCTTTTAATGTACATGTTGATTTCAACTGGTGCTTTTGGCCTTGATAAGAAGTCAGCAATATGTTTGGTTTCAAATGAGTATTTTGAGAACCATTCAGCCCATCGAAGCAGTTGAGAATTTGTAATCTGCTTCTGTTTAAACTTGGTCATCTGAGGGAAAGATGCCATGTCTAATTCTACCAGAAAGTGATGGCCGATGAGATGAAACTCAAACTTTTTTATTCCAGTTTTTACTGCTAAGATTTCTTTGAAAGTGGAATGATAGTGCATTTCAGCTTGATAAAACTTTCCACTTTTGTGGGCACAAAGGTGTCTCCTACCATCTTTACCCAAAAAAAAAAGGTGTCTCCTACCATCGATTTCTTCAAACAGGATGGTTGCCTAGTATTCATCACTAGCATCAGTTTGGAGAATCTTTCTTCCTGTTGATGGTATTTGTAATGTTGGGAGATTCTACATGATCTCCTTAAGCTCAGCGACTGCTTTAGTCTGAGTTTTTCCCCAAGGTAGGGGATTCTTCTTCAGTATAGATTGCAAAAGAATCAGGAGCTTTGCAATATTTGGGACAAAATCCCTGAGATAATTGATTATCCCAAGAAATTGCTGAACTTGTTTTGTGGTGAAGTTATCTTGAGGAAACTTCAATAGTTCTTGAGCAATATGTGGCCCTGGATAGTAAGTCCCTTTGTTAAGGTGCATACCAAGGAATTCAATTTTTGTATGGACAATATTCATCTTTCTTTGGGAAAGCATAATGCCATGCTTTTTTACAATTTCTGCAAACTGCTCAAGGAGTTGACAGTGTGACTATTCATCAGGACTGTAGAGCAGGATATCGTCAATGTATACGGCTGCACTTGATAAGATTGGTTGGAAAATACGACACATGACCTTTTGGAAAAGGGATGGTGCTACATTAGGCCAAAAGGAAGAACTTTCCACTGGAAGTGCTGGTTCGGGACACAAAATCCTGTTTTGGATCTGTCTTCCGGATGGATGTCCAATTGCCAAAATTCGGCTTTGAGGTCGAATTTGGAATAGATATGGGCT
Organism: Eucalyptus fibrosa; assembly: GCA_017140475.1. Taxonomy (NCBI): domain Eukaryota; kingdom Viridiplantae; phylum Streptophyta; class Magnoliopsida; order Myrtales; family Myrtaceae; genus Eucalyptus; species Eucalyptus fibrosa. Next base: position 94,512 of record CM029507.1, read on the forward strand.
TTGGTTAGACCAGTAAAGAGAGAATCTCTTGATGATAAAGGGAATTTGTCATATTGGAGAAAAAGGTTAAGAGGTTGATAGTTGATAGTTGATTACCAATCTCATTTTTCCCTTGTTCTGCTCAGCACGCCTATTGACATAAAAGGCTTCACAAGCCCATTGAGAGTTGGAGATTTCAATAAAGCCATGTTGCAATATTTTTTAGCATTCCCTTTGAGCTAAAGCCAAATGTTCTGGCTTCATTCCCATGTGACTCGCCTTAGTTGGATTTATATCTTCATTCTTTTTTAAAGGAAGACGAACAAAGAACTTTGGATTTTCCCATAAAGGGTTGGAACACTTTTGAGCGAATTCCGAATGGGATGCCGAACAAGATTCTAGCAGCTTTTGCATGATTGGATCTAATAGACTCATCTAAATGGAAAAGAGTCTCTAAATGTTGACAAACTCAGAAAATTGGTCTTTATACCTAAGACCCTTTCCAGGAATGATGCGAAGCTAAGAGATTTGAGTCATAATGTCCCACCCAATTATCAGATCTTTATTGGGGAGGTTTGATCCAAAGATTTTAGTGGTTATGGAACACTGAGGAAAGAACTGAACAGTTACGGAAGTGGTTCTGACATTTGTGGAGAAAGTGTCTCTAGAGGCGGAGTTGAAATATCGGACATAGGGGGTCCAATATTCTTCAGACAGAACTTTAGTATCTAGAATGGAACAACTTGCTCCAGTATCAATGAGAAAAATAACAATGATAGGTTTGGCAAACTTTGAGGTGAGAATTTTCACAGGGAAATGGCGATAATGAGTTTGACTTGAGAATATGTCAAAACTTGGTTCTGAAGATGTGGGGGATATGTGAAAAATGTCTTCAGACTCTAAGTCTGACTCAGTTTCACTGGAAGTTTGGTAAGAGGGTATGACACAAAGAGTTTGTTCAGATGGTTCTTCATCAGCAGAGAATAAGGATTTAATATCATCATTTTCAAGAGAAATACCTGTTTCATTCTCAATGTGATGAATTAAACGATTCTGACATTTTCTTGCTTGAGGACAATTTTTGGCAAAATGTCCTTTCTGATTGCAGATAAAGCAACGATTTGATTTCTTATGACCTGTGCGATCCTTCCTTTTGCGTAGGTATTGCCATTTCTTCTTTTTCTGGAAGTACTTGGAGCCATGTTTGGACTTCTTCATCCAGAACTTCTTGAAATGTTTCTTCTTCCGAGAAAACTTACCACACGTACCATCACAGTCTTGCTTGAAACATTTGATTTTTAACTTCTGGCGAGAACAGGCTGTTTCAAGACGTTTGTCATCTGTGATGTAGGTACGAACCATCTGGCACTTTAAGCATAATTCTTCAAGGCATAGATGGATTTATTGTTGTATTTCTCCCAAGGAATATCTTGAAGACCGAAGAATCGACGAACATATCTGACTAGCTAGTCATAGGACAGTTCCCTTTTTGTTGAACCAGTCTTTTGTAAACAGACCAGTTTTGTACATAAACCTGTGTGTTTATAAAAGAAGTGTTTTGGTGGTTATTTGGTTTCCTACTTCTTTCTATCCCAAGCTTTTGTTGTCAGGGGATTTGTTTTGCTTCCGCATGCATAATTAAAAATGATTGGGTTGGCAACGCGTCCTGGGGCGTCGCATATTTATCGGCCATCGAGGGATGGGCACGCGCTCGAGGATCGGGGCGTGACAAAGATGATGGATGGTCATACTTTACATTTCAAGTGATATTCTGCTGATTGTGGTTATGCTCTATCCATGTGAATTTGTAGCAAAGAAGCACCTTTGTACTCGAGTAAATATCAAATGATGAAAAAGTGCCTGGTGAGAGACACATCAATGGATATGTGCACACTAAATTTTGCTTGATTCGTCAATCTTTATGTTTAATATAAGTCAATATGATGTTCTCCCATGCTGGTGATGTGCCAATGGTCTTCTTTTGATTTTTTGTTTTCAAGGTTCAATTACATTGCTAAACATTTCAAGTACGGCACATACTTGATTTGGTTGCAAGAATTAACCTTTATCAGAAACGTAATTTTATATTGCAACATCATCAGGGATGCTCATCTGTGAACTGATTGTGAAGAAGATTTTGGTTCTATCCTTTATCGGGTTTGCCGGCTACGCCAGCAGCAAGGTAAGGTACTGGCCTGCTACAGTTGTGAACAAGGAAAATCTTTGGGTTTGTCTGATATGTGGTTTTGTACGATGTGGAAGGGGATACATCCAGTCATGATGTGCTGGAATTCTCGCTCTCTCTGCATTCTAGTGATTTGATAGGCTGCCTTGTCACAGCTTTTCTTTCTGGATTTGTAGATACAAAGATAAACACGCAATCCAGCCACTGGAAAAAAATACACGACATTGCTATTCTCTTGATTTAAGAACACAACAAATTTATGATTATGTTGGGGACACGTAGGTTCATCGACTTAATCAATCAAAAGCTAACGGGGAGCTTTTCAAGATAAATTCATACTGTGAATCACTTAGAAGGAAATTGCGGTAGTTTTGGCTGTAGTAAAGATTCCGAAATTAGTCGGGTGCCCTTCAGCAGCAAAATTGAAGCTGTGCCCTCTTATTTGATTGCTGTGGACACTTTTGTTCCCCAATTCTACTTTCCATGCAAAGATTTGGAGTTTGGAATCAGTTAAGTGAGAAGTTTGAATTTTGTAGGTGCATCATACTTTTACTGTTTCAGGTGCTGACAGATGTCGCTGCAAGATTCTATTTCTGGTTTTGTGCGTCACATGATCATTTTGTTGGCCAAACTCACATATTCAAATTGGGCCTGCCAAATGTATATTACCTCCTTCGTAATTATCAGACTTCCCTCGATTACCACCAAATTTCAGGTACTTACAGCTTTATGCGCATTCCATCGATACTTATGCAAGTTCAGAAACAACAATAAACTCTTCCAATATGGGAGACGAGGCGATTACATCGACACTTTCAAGAAAGAAGTAGATCCTCATTTACTAATTTTGAGCAAGCTATTAACCGGTTTTCATTCATCGATTCTCATACACAAAAACTCTCAACTAAAGACGGAATAAATATAACTTGCTCACTTGATATGGATTGTCAATCATTGGTTTTCCTCGACAGCACCCATGAAGTACAATATGTCATGCACAAAGAATGAAGCAGGAAGTAGATGACACAAATAGAATGCGATTTTAGTGGGTGCTCTTGGATTGATGACCTGCTTCCGAATGATGGAATTGACGAAGGTGGAGTAATCAATAACCGAAGGACAAGACAAGAATTGTGAAGCAGGTAACGCACAGTGATTTTGTAACAAAGTATCGAGTATGGCGCAGTCGAGGACATTGCGGGGTGAATCAGTGGCATTGACACCAATAGCGACCGGCCACAACATTGGTCCAGTTCGCGACCGTAATGTGCCTGGCCAAATTTCGTGATCTGAATTGGCATGATCACCATTCACGCTCAGTGCCGTTGTCCTGACTCTCTTCCACAGGGCGTACTATGATCATCACCAAAGATCAATGCATGTGCCAGCGACTCCAAGCCTTATCCTCTCACCGGCAACCACCACCAATCATCAAAGGATCATGAGAAGCACAGAAAAAACAATCAGAGAGTCAGTTTCATTCTTGGCAACTATGGCATATACTCGTAAGCATGTCTAAAATTTCACAAATTAAACAATATCATGTGAACATTGGTAATGTGCTTTCAAATTGGAGGATTAATAGAACCAATTCACAACAAGATCTTAGACACATTTCATCAAACAGATTAAGGTCAGTAGGTTGAAGAACAGATCACAGCCATTTCAAACTCAAATTTACAACTAGACTCAACCTATATCAGTACATGATGTTCAAAGAAACAAATTCAAATATGATCAATTTCATCATAATCAGAAAATCGGACTCTCGACCTCTCACCTGTGAGAACAGAGCAGGAGATGCTACCTGGTTAATGAAGTAAATTGAGGCCGCGGTTGCTGCATGAATCACTGAAAGAAGCTCTAGAACGTGTCGATGATCGAAACTTGATCAGGCGGAGAAGCTTTGAGCGGAACCGGAACATTCATGAAGCTCTCGGCCGCGGAACAGAGTGAAACAAAGGAGATGAGTTGCAGCGGTGAACAGGGTGGTGACGAGTCGAAGGGAATCGCTTTTCGGCCAGAGAGAGACGCAGGTTCGGACCAGATTGGGCCGAGTTCTATCTAGCCGGGCCCAACGGCCGATCAGTCCCAGTCAAACTATGTTGACCCGAGTACTTGCGATCTTTCCATGTGGACAAAATTTTCTCAGAATAGCAATAGGGATAATTCAGCCGTCAACGATCCTTAGACTGGTTTTAGAGTATATATTTTAGTCCTTGGAATGTATCATCCCCATTATGAGTCTCTCATGTTAGAAGCCAACATAGACAGAAAATTCCAAACTAGAAGCAGTCAAGAAAGCCGTGACTTCAAAGATTCTGGACATCCATATTAAGGTGGAGAAACTTGATGAGGAAAAGAAAGCCATGGCAGAGGCAAGGGTTTGGCCTTCTCTGTTTTATGTTTTGCAGTGTCGGATGTTTGGAACTTGAGGAGAGGGCTGCCTGAAGCCATGGCTGATTGTCGTTTTGCTTGTTCCTCACATGCTTTCTCGTTTTCAATATGATGCAATACTTTTGGCGAGGATAGAACATTAATAGATGTTGCTCCTTGTGGTCCCCAGCTTAATCAAACTCCTGCCAAGAACTAAGATACAATGCGGAAAAAGGTTAAGGAAATCAAAGAGAGGTATGTTTACTTGCTGATTTCTGTAGACAAATCTAAACGATGACATTGTCTACTGAGAAACACACCAAACATCCTGTGTCTAAACCTTCACAGGCATTCTACATAACCATGTACAGATAGTAGTTAATAAACAAAAGAATCCCATGCCATCCATAGTCTCGGACAACGACGCAGCATAAGGCTAGATGTGAAGAGCACCCAACCTTGAGTGGTACAAAATAGAGACATCGCAGAACTTTTTTACACAATAATAAAATTTGCACGTTATTCTGCGATGGTTTGGGACTAAAATTTAAGTGATATTGATTAATTCCAATAGTAGTTCATGCTACCTTGTGTTGAAATTTCCAACTTCCAGAAAATAGAAAATGAAAGGAAAAGAAAAATGTGACATCCTGATTTTTTGATTCTGTTTTTGATTGAATGAGTTGGGCTTTTCATCGACGTGCCTATAGTTCTTTTCATTGAGCTAATCACTCACAAGATAACTAATCTATTAGGTGAAGCCATTAAGGAATCTAAACGCAATAGACCTAAGAATTCGACCAGAAATCAACTACTCAACCGTGTTAATCTACAAGGGTTAATATGGCATTATCAAAATTGATCAGAGATCGGAGATAAGTCAGTTCGACTGAGGTATGTGATTAAAGTGTTGGTGATTCCACCTAATTGCAAAATTCTCGTTGAACGGTACTAAACTGATTTTTCTAGCATTTTTGTACCCTGTGCCCATATTTGAAACCTCGAGATTTTCACGACAACCGAGAGTCGCCAATGAATTGAAAATGTACAATATGGCTAGAAAATAATCAACCATGAGTCAAATGCGCTAAAAATATCTAAAAGTTACCCAGTAGGTTAGGTCACGCTAAAATCGCGTCCGGTTGAAATTAACTGTAAAATTGAACTCGACAATTCTGTCATATCACAATTTATTTTAAGAATGTCAACTCATCCTCCGAAGATTTTTATACAAACTCGAGTTTTTGGCAAAATTCCAAAGTTAGGCATTTTTGGACTGGGAAAATTAGAGGACCGTTTTTTGTTGCATTTTTGGCATTCAAGTTGGACTAATTGGCAAGGAAAAATGTGGAATGTGATGTGGGCACCTTGGCTGAATTTATGGGCACCAATTTGGGTTGATTTAAGTTGGAATTAAATGAAATTGGAAGGGAAATGTCCAAAATTCGTAGGCCTTGGTAGGGTGCAACATTTCAGCCCTATATTGGCTTGCTAAGGAAGATTTGAGAGAGAGAAATGGGCTATGGATATGGCTGAGCAAGGTGGGGGCAAGTATTGAGTGTTTTGGATATTTGTTGAAGACTTTGGAGGCCATTTGGGTCCCCCCTCTTCAGCTGTTGTCTTCTTCTTCCTCCTTGGCTTGCTTTCCCCATTGTTGTGTAGTTTTGAGAGCTCAAAAACTAGAGGAAGCAAGCAAGAACCAACCAGCAACCCGTCAACCGCCCCTGCTCGCCGTCCGACTGCCGCCCGCCCACCTGTCACACGCCCAAGCCCATTGGTCGCCCGTTGCTATTCCGCTTGTCTCGCGCCTGGTCGCCATTCCCACGAGCCCAGCTCGCTGTCCCGAGCCTCCATCCAACCGTCAAAGCCACGCCATCGTTGCCGTCTAGCCACCAGAGCCACTGCTTGGTCCCACTGTTGTAGCCCGCCGTCCACCTAGCCTGTTTCCAGCCCATCTAGCCGCTCGGCCCAGCCCCTTCGATCCTTAGAAGAAACCAAAGGCCAGCAGGGGTTGTTGGGATTCATGGCCCGTTTTAGGTCTCTTTTGGGCCTCCCTTGACGTCGCTCCAGGCTTGAGTGTCACCCACCTTCGCGTTGTTGTCGCCGTGAACTCATCGGCCCGTAAAATCGATGAGTTTACTCACTAAATCTTACTTAGGAGGTTAATTATGCTTAAGGGGTAGTTAGATTAAGCTAAGTATGGCTTAAGTGGTTAGTTAGTTGTAATTAGTGATGTAGTAGATTAATTAGGATTGTTAGGTGGTTAGATTAGACTAATTAAGGGCTAGATAGATTGTACTATTTATGTGGATAGGTGCACTATTTTTCTAGGCTCATTTAGGTGGTTAAATTAGCATTTTAGGCCTAAGTTTGCATTTATTTAATTATTTAATATTTTCTGAAAATTATACCAGGATAGCCCGTGACCAGAATTTCGTGTTGATTGCAGTGGTGTACTTAGTTTATGCAATTGATTGTTAAATTGTGCAATTGAGTGATGATTGTGATTTTTGAGTATTTATTTCAAAATTATGAGATTTTGGTATTTAATCATAAAATACCGAATGTCGGGTTTTGACCCCAAAAATACTTTTAAATACTAAATCAAATAGTGGGATTTTAAAAAAGAATGATATCAAGTTTTCTGGTTCGATCTGACCATGTACCCACACATGATTATTTCACCGAGTGTTTTTAATACGAAGAAAGTAGGCCAAGCACATTATCTTAATTAAGGCAGCTGAGTGCAAAGCACAATATCCTTGGCCGCAATTAATTGATCATGTGATGGTTAAATGAACCCATCCCCAATGTGCATCGGTAGGACAATGCCCCTATATGGGATGCCCCCGGACAACAGATGCCAATCGTAGTAGATTCTGGACTAATGCTCCTTCGGGAATGCCGTCCCCGATGTGCGTCAGTGGATGTTGCCGTGCTCAAGGGGGAGACGAAGCTTGGCTACGCCAGAGGACCGATGTGCATCGGTAGATCATGCCTGTGCGAGTAGTAATCAATCGGAACGCATGATTGATTGAGATAAACGCACCAGATTATGGGACAAAATTGTGTGGCACGGTATGAGACGTGTCATAATGATTTGGCCCTATAATCGGGACCCATGTGATTGATTGATTGATTGATTGATTGATTGACTGATTGATTGATTGAGAGGTGAATTGAGGTGTTCTAATTGTCGAGTGTTATCACTGCACTTATGCATTATATGAATTGTACTAACGTGCAAGAAGGAACTGAGGCAAGGTAAGTCCTCCGTATTGTGTGTATAAGCTGCCTCTAGGTGTATTTCTTTCTTAATCAAGGTTTAGGGAGTAGACTTGCTGAGACATTGTTTCACCCCGTCATGGGCTTAACATTTTCAGATCCTTAGATGGCGGTCCCTCCAGTATGTTTTGGACAGCCTTAAGTTATTTTTGAGTGGAGCATAGATGTCCCTATCCCCGAGAGTCACTGGGTTTATGAGCTGGTAGTGACCACTGTCTGAGTCAATGAGGGCCTACCTCAAAGGGTACCTCATCGATTCAGGACGTGATTTCGCCATGGGCTCAATGGATACAGGGTAGGTCCCTTTTAGGGTTTGATATCCCCGCTGTGGTGATCAACGCCGCTCTAGGCGAGGGTGTAGCTGACCCTCTTGATAGGGTTGTGGAGGACCCGAAACCCCCGAAGCCTATGGAAGTGGAGTCCGAATGATCGGCAAATGTGTCCAACTAATAGATTGTAGGACAGCTTCTTTTTGAAAGCCAATCTTTTTGTAGACAGACTAGTTTGTTTTTTTTTTTTTTTTTGGTAAAGGTAAGAATAAATTGAGCTTTAACCAAACTATACAAGAGGGTTCAGAGCCAAAAACTTACACTCATAATGACAACAAGTCAGAATGAGTGGAAGGGAGTCGAAAGAAAACCAGCAGTAACAAAACAAACAGAGGCCTAAACAACCTAAATAGCAGGCACTGACAACCAGCAAAGAGAACGGGAGCTAGGGCCACAACAAGGCCGGAAGAGACACAAGAGCAAGCAATCGCATGACCGCATCCGCTAGCACTAGATCATCAACTAGCCAGTCGCCAAAAGGGAGGACCCACCAAGGAGAACAGCAAGGTGAATCCTCCGACATAGCTCCAAGTCTAGAAAGAACCAGCGAAACAACGCAAAAGAACGGCAACCAAGGTAACCAAGGCATCCACCGCTAATTAAGAAAGACTAAGGCCGTAGGAGAGAAAATGCGGGGGTCGAATCCCCACATACGTTAGAGCCTCCTATTTCTTAGGTTATCCACCACATTTGTGAAGGTCAAAGCCTTGTCCCTAACCACTTTGATAAGATGGTTTTTCAAAGCCAAAACCACTAACACTTCTCCCCTAAAAATAATACTATTCCTCTTCTTCCAAAGCAAATGGCACAGGGCACCAAAGGAGAACCAGGCAATGTAGTGAAGGAAATCCTTACCTAAAAGGAACTTCAAAGCCCATTGGAGGTTCTTCGACGAAGACCTATTTCGCCACAGAAGATTGCATCTAGCAGCCCAGAATAAAGCAAGACTAGCCGAGATGCAACACCCAAAGAAAAGGTGGTCGATGGAGTCGGGCCTAAAGTTACAAAAGGCACACAACCCACCGTCAATTCTACCATAGGAGAGGAGGAGAACCTGGGTAGGTAGACGGTTTCTAGTAATCAGCTAGAGGTTGAATTGAAATCTAGGCGCGATCGAATTGTTCCAAATAAGCGAGGCCCAAGGGACATGGTCCTTCTTCCTCCTGATAGCTTCCCAAGCTGAGGCTACCGAGAAGACGGCGAAAGAGTTCCCAAGCTAGCTAAACTGATCGGGGGTCTGAGATAGTATAGGAAGGGGACAATCCCACGTCTCCAAGAAGGTCTTGATGGTATGACCAGAAGGGGGGAAAAGGTCCACCACCATCGCTTGCCTAGAGAGGCCCAAGCTATAGATAAGAGAGTCCAAAAATAAATAAGTTCAATGGGCCTCTCAGGTGCCAATGGTCAAACCATAAGGACACTGATAGGCCATGAACAACTCTCCAAAGAAAGGATAACCGAAACTCCCTCCTTAGCTACAAGATCTTCTTCCAAGCCCACGAACAAAAGGTTGGTTTGCTGGCCACCCAAAAAAAAAAAAAATTCTTTTTAAAAAGGTTGAGTGAATCCATATGCACCACAACAATTCTTTGTCCGCAAACAGAATCCAAATATACTTGAGCATGGCAGCTTTATTGTAATCACGCAACCTACGAATACCCAACCCTCCTTCATTCTTCGAGAGACACACACCTTCCCAGGAGACCTTAGCCCCACCAACACCAAGACTAGGGTCTTTCCGAAGAAATTGTCTCGAGATTTGTTCTATGTAGTCCAACACAAAACAAGGAATGATAAACACACTAGCCCAAAAAGCTTGGATAGAGTGAAGGACAGACCTGAGCAGCTGGAGTCATCCTGCGAAGGAGAGAAACCACTGAGCCCAGGATTGGACCCTGGATGTGATACGGTCAATAAGGGCAATGCAATCCGCCTTCCCAAGCCTTAAGGAGATAATGGGCACCCCTAGATACCGCACCGGCAGCTTTCCTTCTTGGAAGCCACGGGCCAAAAGAATAAGACTCCGTAAGGAAGAGGACCCCCCCGCAAGAAAAACCTCGCTTTTGTTTATATTTGGCCTTAACCCACTCCAAGAAGAAAATGTATCAAGGCCTCTTTTTAAAAGAGAAACTGATGCTAAATCTGCTTCACAGAAAAGGAAGACATCATCAGTAAAGAAAAGGTGGGACAAGTTTAAAGCTTTGCACCTCCAAAAATATTTGAATTTCAGGAGCCTAGCGTGAGAGCTGAGGACCCAAAAAAAAAACCTCCATCACCAATGTAAATAGATAGGGGGATATAAGGTCCCCCTGCCGAAGGCCCCGGTTGAAAGTGCTAGTATGAACACCTAGAGAGGGGTGAATAAGTGTAACAAAATTTTCTCATAAAATAAATTGCCTTCAGAAGATTATTGAACAAGAATGTACATGATTCAAATATATAAAGCAACAAATAAAGATAGGGAGTTAAGGAAATAAAATTGGAATACAAGGTTTATAGTGGTTCGGCTTAGATCAAGCCTATGTCCACTCTTCCGCGCTAACAACCCACTGGCTGGATTTCACTATGAATCAAAAGAGATTTTACAACTTGTGATCTTCGACTTTCTCAATTAAGAAACTATACTATTCTACAAAGTTTCACTAAGTGTTTCTCTCTTTTGTGTATGATTTTAAGCTTGATGAAGTTGAAAGATCAAGGAACTATAGAGATTCAAACTTTGAAATTCTTCTTTCACACTCCTCTTGAACAACTAACGAATCCTCCTTTTTTTTTTTTTTGTAAAAGTAAGCAATATATTAATAGGGGGTCAAATTGTACAAGCAACACGGCTCCAAAAACTTACACTCAAAATGAACACGCTCATTAAGAGTGGAAGGAAGCCGCGGAAGAGCAACAAAACGACCAATAGATTACCAAAGGCAAACAAAGCCTGGCAAAAGCACCCTAGCAACCACTGAGAAGCCTATCTAGTCAGACTACAATCAAGGGAAGTGAATATAATGGGGTCCACATCCCACGAGCGTTGCATCCGCCTATTCCTAGGAGAGTCCTCAACATTCTTAAAGGTAAGGGCCTTATCCTTAACGGCCTTGAAGAGATGCTTCTTCATGGCCGAAATAGATAACGGCTCCCCCCTGAAAAGAATATTGTTCATGTTCGTCCAGATGATGTGACAAAGCGCCCCAAAGGAGAACCGGGCAACACACTTGTAAAAATCCTTGCCGACAAGCAAGGTAATGGCCCAACTAAGAATCTCCTCCCAAGTTTTGTTGGTCCAGGGAAGATTGCATCTAGTAGCCCAAAAGAAGGCAATACTCGAGGTATGCGACAACCAAAAAAGAGATGATTGATAGAATCAGGCACCTCATTGCAAAAAGGGCAGGAAGTAGCATCAATCCTACCATAAGACATCAGAAGAGACTGTGTAGGCAACCTCCTCTTGGTGATGAGCCATAGGTTCAGTTGGTATCGAGGCAGGATGGCATTACTCCAAATGAAACAATGCCAATTGACTCTAGCCTTCTTCCACCTTAAGGCCTCCCAAGCCGAGGCCACCGAGAACAAGCCCATCGAGTCCTCCCTCCAACAGAACCAATCTTGGGTTCCAGACAAGGAAGGAAGCAGCGAACCCCAAGACTCAATCTCTGATCTGATAGCCCATCCATCCTCAGAGAAGAGATCGGCAACTAAAGCCTGCCTAGAGAGGCTTGAGCTATAGATGTGGGAATCCGTGAAATATAAATTCAAAGGACCCCTGGGATGCCAATTATCGAACCAGAGCGACGCTGATAAGCCATCGCTATCCTCCAGTGGAAGCGAAGCCAGCAATCTGTCCGGAGTTGTAGAATTTTTTTCCACGCCCAAAAGCAGTAGGTTGGCTTTTTAACAACCCAGAAGTTCTTGGTTTTTAAGAAGGTCGAGTGGACCCACCTACACCATAATGACTCCTTATCTGAAAATAAATTCCAAATATGTTTGAGCATAGCCGCCTTATTGCACTCACGCAATCTCCGAATACCAAGACCTCCCTCCACTTTAGGAAGGCAAACATCTTCCCAGGAGACTTTGGCACCCCCTCTGCCAAACTCAGGTCCCTTATAAAGGAATTGTCTGAGAATACGCTCTATCTGGTCCAGCACAGCTGCAGGAAGAATAAAGACACTTGCCCAAAAGGCCTGAATGGCATGGAGGACTAACCTAATTAGCTAAAGTCAGCCAACAAAAGAAAGAAACCGACGAGTCCAAGACTGCACCCTGGAGGTGATGCGCCTCACAAGATCAACGCAATCTGCCTTCCGAATCCTCGATGTGATGATTGGTACCCCAAGATAACAGACTGGAAGGTTACCCTCAACAAAGCCAAGCTCCAGGAGGATTTGATTTCTTAAGGCCGGCAGGCCTCCCGAGAGGAACACCTTGCTTTTCCTTGGGTTTAGGAGAAGTCCGCTCCAAGAAGAAAACATATGGAGACCATCCCTGAGAAGCTTCACAGATAGCAGGTGGCCCTCGCAAAATAGGAAAATATTATCCGCGAAGAACAAGTGCGAGAGGCAAGTAGACCTACATCTCTAGTAGAATCTGAAATACGGCTGGAGTGAGCACCTCCCAAGAATCCCAGAGAGCACCTCCATAACCAACGTGAATAAGTAGGGAGAAATGGGGTCTCCCTGACGCAAGCCACGCCCATTAGGGAAGAAACCATGTAGCTCCCCATTCAACGCAATGGAAAACCGAGGAGTCCTCACACAGATCATGATGAGGTGAACCAGCCAATCAAGAAATCGAAAAGCATGTAGAACACTCTTGAGAAACCGCCAGTCCACGGTATCATACGCCTTCCTGAAGTCGACTTTGATAGCACACTTGGGAGTATAGGGTTCGACATGAAACCCAGAGAAAAGTTCCTGCGCCAAGAGAATATTATCCTTGATCCATCGTCCCTTGACGAAGGCACTCTAAGATGGATTGACAAGGTCTTTTAGCACGGCTGCAACCCTATTCGCCAACACTTTGGTAATAATCTTGTAGACCGTGTTGCAACAAGCAATAGGCCTGTAGACGTTAACGATAATCGCATTAGGAACCTTCAGAACCATGACCAAAATGGTGTTATTGATTTCCTTGAGAAGCCTCCCCGAGGTGAAAAAGTCCTTCACGGCTTCCGTGACTAGCTAACCCACCGTATCCCAATTCTCCTTGAAGAACTCAACCGTGAAGCCATCCAGACCTGGTGCCTTACCCCTAGCAAGGGAAAAAAGAGTATCTCGATTCTCAAGATCAGCCACAGGACGAGCAAGAAAGGTAATCTGATCATCATTCAATTGAGAGCGGATAACCTCCCGAATCTCCGATACCTGAGGGGTATCTAGCTCTATCCGTGGCGAAAAGAGATCACGAAAATGCTCCACAAAATGCTGCTGGACCAGCTGAGGCTCAGTGATTTGGTTACCTAATGAATCCACCACTGAGAGAATTATGTTTCTCAGTTGTCTCTTACTGACATACTGGTGAAAGAACTTTGTGTTCCAGTCACCTTCCTTAAGCCATCTTATACGAGCTTTCTGCCTAAAGAACGACTCTTCCTGAGACCTAAGCTCCACTAAAGTATGCCGCTGAACCCTCTTCAAGTCCGCGAGGACCATGCTGGTGGGGTCATTGAGGAGGGCAACATGAGTTTGCTTTAAGGCTTCCCTCGCTTCAGAAGTCCTTTCGGAGATGTTGGCGAAGGAATCTCTATTCAACTACTTGAGCCGACCTTTCAAGATCTTCAGTTTGCACACCAGCCTAAACATAGGCACTCCAAAACCAGAATCTCCCAAACTTGCTTCACAATTGAGTCAAAGTCCGGGTGTTGCATCCAGAAGTCAAAAAACTTGAACGGTCTTTTCTGAAGGATCGGGTTCTCCACCTTAACTACCATAGGTGAGTGGTCAGAAATCCCAGGCGCAAGGAAGGACGCCTCCGAAAAGTAAAAAACCTAGCTCCAACAAGGGTTTACCAGGACTCTATCAATCTTTCTCATCTTTCGAGAGGGCCCTGAAGAAGTTGACCAAGTGCATCAAAACCCACATAACGAAGGTCCTCCAACTCCACCTGATCCAGACACTACCGAAATTTGTCGAAGCACGGCAACCAAAGGTCCGAGCCACCCAGTCTGTCCGAGGGATCCTTTATAGCATTAAAGTCTCCCAAAACAAGCCAAGGCACATTCTACAAAGAATAGCTCCTAGCCACCAAATCCTCCCAAAGAGGTCGACGAGTAGAAAAAGAATGCTCGGCATAAATAAAAGAGACACAGCAGGCCACTCCGGTCTCCAACCAGCAAAGCATCCCAAGAATCACCTGATCCGAGACCGATAAAACTTCAAAGGAAACCATAGTAGGATCCCAGCCAACCCAAATCCTATCCCGATTGGAGTACTCAGAATTAGCCCGCCAGCACCAATTCGAAAGCAAATTCCCAGAAATGGTATCGAAGAGATTGTGAGGACTTTTGGTCTCTACTACCCCGATCAAAGCCAACCGGTTCGTCAAGACAAAGTTCCTCACTTCTGCTCCTTATATACTCCTTTCTGCCAAAACAATCGTTGGCACTTTCCAAAGGAATTCTTCCAATCTACCCATTGGACAAAATCAATTAGGATGATCTCAAGTCGTTGAGAGATTGGTAATGACAATCCGTCAATCCTGTTCGCCCATACAATCAGGATATTTGGTTTCCATAAGTATAACCTTCTAAGTTTGCTTGCCTTTCGAATGATCCTCAAATCGGAGTAAATTCCAATGAGAAAAATCAATTACGTGAATTCCAAATCCAGCCTTGAGAACTTCCAAAACTCATACAGATCGAATCCTTGAAGATAATCCAACACTTGGATAAGTCTTCATACTTTGGTCTTGAAAACTGTCAATGAGGATAAACTTTGAAACTTAAGTCTGACGGTCTTTAGATTTTGACAATAGAATCTGGAGATCTTCAAACTATAACACTTGAGTTTGGAGATCTTCAATCTAGTCTCTCGGAAATGTTTTGTCAACTTCAAAACAATAAAGGAGTTTCTCTAACACCAACCACCAGAGAAAAACTCATGTAACTCCCCATTAATCGAAATGGAATACTTCGGAGTACGTACACAAACCATGATGAGCCGAATCATCCACTTTGGGAAACCAAAAGCTGTAAGAGTTAGCTCGAGGAAATCTCAATCAACAGTGTCATATGCTTTTTGGAAATTTACCTTAATTGCACACTTGTAGCAAAGAGCTCCTGTGTCAAAAGGATGTTATCCCTGATTCTCCTACCCTTGACAAAATCATTCTAGGAGGGGCTTATTAAGTCATGAAGAACAGCAGCTACTCTGTTAGACAGAATCTTGGTGATAACTTTGTAAATGGTATTGCAGCAAGCAATAGGCCTAAAATTAGAAACTGCACATGCATTGGGAACTTTAGGCACCAAAGCTAGAATAGTGTTATTTACCTCCTATAAGAGGTGGCCAAAGGTGAAGAAATCCTTCACAGCCGCTAGAACCAACGTCCCTACTATCTCCCAATTACTCTTGAAGAACTCAACAGTAAAACCATTCAGCCCAAGTGCCTCACCTCGAGGTAGGGAAAAAAGGGTATCGCGAAACTCGGAATAAAAAACTGGACAAGAGAGGGTACTAACCTACTAACCAGTAAGTGGACACCGAATGAGCTCCTGCAGCTCCTGCAAGGAAGGCCTCAAAGGGACGGCCCGCGATGACAGAAGGTCTCTAAAATAGGAGACAAAGACCTGCTGCACCAATTCTGGTTCCATGACCAGAGAGCCGGAGGAATCCATAACTAAGAGGATCCCGTTCCTTAGCTGTCTTCTATTGATGGAATGGTGGAAGAACTTGGTATTCTGGTCTACTTCTTGAAGCAACCTGACTCTAGATTTTTGCCTGTGAAAGGACTCTTCTTGACTTCGCATATCCACAAAGGTTCGATGCTAAAACTTCTCCAGTTCTACAAGAGCAACACTAGTGGGGTCCTGCTAGAGGCCAATCTGGGTAAGCCAAAGAACATTCCTCGCTTCTGCAATCCTCTCAGAAATATTAGAGAACGACTCTCTGTTAAGCAACTTAAGACAGCCTTTAAGGGCCTTAAGCTTGCAAACTAGTCTATACATGGGAACACCTTCTCCCGGGCTCTCCCAAACTTGCTCAACAATATAATGGAAAGCTGGGTGCTTAGTCCAAAAGTCAAAAAAATTGAAAGGTTTCCTCCTGTGAACAGGTTGCGGCACTTTGACAACCATGAGGGTGTGATTAGAGATACCCGGGGTAAGGAAAGAAGCTTCTGAGAAGGAGAAATCCAACCTCCATTTAGTGTTCACCAGAACCCGATCTATCTTCCTTAACTTAGAGGAAGTGGACTAGGTGAAGCAAAGACCAACGTACCAAAGATCTTTCAAGCTCCGTCTGAGCTAAGCAGTGGCTAAACTCATCAAAGTAGGGGATCCAAGTATCTGAACCACCAATCCGGTCCGACGGGTCTTTGATAGCGTTGAAATCACCAACCACAAGCCAGGCCGAATCCTACAAGATGTTATTCTTTTGGATGAGATTTGCCGGCCTATAAAGGTATGCTCGCCATAAATTACAGAAATGCAGTAAACCAAACCGAACAAAAGAAACTTCAGACTCCCATGGACAGCCTAAGCATTAATAGAGGAGGCTTCAAAACTGACCAACTCAAGGTTCCAACCAACCCAAATTCTACCCCGTAAGGAGAATTCATAATTTGCTAACCAATTCCACCCCGTCAACAGGCTCGAAGAGATGGACTAGAAGAGAGCTTTCGGGACTTTAGTCTCAAGAAGGCCAACAAGACAAAGATTATTTGCAGAGATGAACCTCTTGACTTCAGCCCACCTGATGGGGTCAACCATACCCCTAATGTTCCAAAAAGCTATATACATTCACAAAAAAGAGCAATGAAGGAGGGTTACCTCTTCCTACTATACCTACGCCAATCGGATGCCGGAGCAGGTAGAGCAGAAGGGGGCGAATCCATGCAGAGAGTCAACAACTTGTCTTGCATGGTTTCAGGCTTCACAAGAACAGGAGGGGCTCTCGAAGAAAAGGGACAAGGAGAGAGCAGATCTTCATCATCAGAGCTACTGAATATGCTCGCTGAGCCGTCGAAATCATCTCTCGAGCTGGCCAAGGCTACGGAACTACCGGCAGGGTCGACCCTATCCATAATCGGGATGGAACAAGCATCATCTAACTTTGGAAGGTTCCTTGAACCTTTTTGGGCCTTACGAGAAGAAGTATAAGGTATAACCTTCCCAGAGACGGAATCCTTCAGTTTCAGGGACCACCCACCTTCACTGGAAGGTACCGAACTAGACAGAGCAGTAATCTTCACCACGGGAGGCTTTTTCTTCTTTCCCTTTACTTGCTTCCACCCTGGCTCAATCCCTAGAGGAGGCTCTACAATTGCCGGAGCAGGGGAAGGACTGACTTCAGGAGCAACAATCTTGTCCATGGACTGGACCTGCTGCCGTACAGTATCAAAGCAACCAGCATTAGACCTACTATCGTGCAGGGGATGAAAATTCCTCCCATCCACAAGCTGACTCCCTTCGGCATCCACAGCTCTAGGAGCTTTAGTCGAACCACTAGCTAGGACCAAGGAAGAGTCCTGAGGAGCAGAGGAAGCACCAACCGAAACATGCTGGCCAGCAACTTCAGCAGTTGAATGGGCAGAAGGCGCTACACACTTGTGGCCAAAGGTGCCATAGCTTGGGCAAGCAATAGGCCTCCACTCATACTCCATGACCACTGAGCAGGATCACCATGATGGACAACTTCTACAGCTTCACACCTTGGTTGCTTAGCTGAGATTTCAACACATACTCTAGCAAAAGCAAGCATCTTCATTTGCTTAGTACGCAAGTCGACATAAAGTGGTTTTCCTACCGCACTAGCAACGGCACCGATCCCCTGCAAAGACCAAAATGCCAAGGGAAGATTCCTCAGCCTAATCCACATTGGAACAGCCGAATGACTATCCTTCTTGAGTTCTAGCGAAGGTTTCCATTGCTACAAAATCAAGGGTACTCTTGCAACCATGAGTGGCCCTCCTCCCAAGACCTTCCTGCGGAAATCGCCATCGGGAACATGGAAAAAATAGAACCCCTGGCCATTCGCCATCACTTCCACCAGCATAGGTTCCCAAGCATTCTTGAGGGCTATTTCGGTTAGTTTGAAAGGTAGTTTCCTTCTAATAAAATAGCCCACAAGGCATTCATGCCACTTAGGATCGGCAGCTTCCAAGATATCATCAGACAATTCAACAACAGGTTTATTATTTACCAAGGAAGGAGGAATGAATTCCAGGTCATAGCCCTTCACAACAACTCTGGTGACATTGGCCCAAGAACGGGCAAGAGGAGTTTTCGAATCCCTTCTCTATTGATCCCTTGGCTAAGGTCGTATGGATCCCAACCTAGCTCGGCTTCTACCTCAAGGCCCAACAAGAGCTTGAGGGGGAAGGGCCACTCCCTGGTCTTCCCTCGTGAAAGATGGAGACGGAGCTGCTCGTCTCAAGTCGGCCTTCGCACCACCATCAAAAGGCGGATGGGCTTGGGCAGGAGGGGATGGGCTTCGACCACTAGGATCACTAGGACCAACCCCAATGTTGTGGGCCAACACTAATTTGCTAGCCATCACAGCAGTCAAACCGTGAGCAGGAACCCACAGCAAACCACACAAAACCCTAAACCAGAAGGAGCATCGTGGCACAAGGAGAACGTACCAAGGAGAATGCTCTTAAGGGTTTGAAAGGGGCTACCAGACGGTCCTTCCCTCTAAAAATCAGCCTCAACCACCAGTCAAAGCTTCAAGAATCAGCCGAACACCAAAGAGCAGGAACAGTGCAAAAATCGCCCCCCTAGAGAGCACTGTGAACAGTATATCGATAAAGCTCTTTCTTATCAATTTTCCTGCTTTTCTATCACATGATGTTTGCTGTCAGGGGTTTGTTTCTTTCGCTTCCACTTGTGCATGAATCGATTGGGTCGACGACGTGTCCTGGAAACATCACAAATTTTATCGACCACCTAGAGATGTGCGCGTGCTCGAGATTCGGGGAGTGACAAAAAATGCACTTGGTACACACAATGCTCATTTGAGTTTTACATGTCAAGCCATGTCGGTCGATGGAAATTTCTTTTAAGAAATTGCTTCACCTAATTTTGAGGTGTTGGAGCTGCTGTCATCACTTGATTTTTAGTTGAAAAGTTAAGCAAAATCGGCAATTTAGGCAGTTTTTAAAAATAAATAAATAAATAAAAGACAATAACTTAAAAGGGACTTCAATTTATCAAGGATATTCATTCATGCGCTGGGCTCGAACATTCGTCCAAGCTAAGCCCATGACCCATCCACATTTGTTACCAACTTGCATTACTCGGACCCATTGAAGCCCAGAAACCAGACCATGTCGCGCGATCATCATTGGCCTACCGTCACCGGCGACCGACGAGCTCACCCATTGAAAGAGAGCAAGAACAGAGAATATTGACTTAACAGACTTGGGAGCTTTTGGGATGTGCAGAATTTGCTCCCTCGGGGATTCCCACCGAATCATTTCTTTTCTTTTTTTTTCGTTTCTGATCATTGCCGCCATTCCAGGGTCGCAGGATCGCCGTTTCATCGTCATCGGTTCAGCTTTCAGTGGAACCCCTGTTGGCCCCTGTTTTTCGGGTGTGAAGATTCGCGGCAACTCGTTCATGTTTGAGCTTCATTGCCGGCGTGCACTCTCACCGAGCAACACTTTCCAGATCCTCCTCACACAAGCTCAACCAGTAACCGCAGCCAAGAACTCATCCTTGACAAGGTAGTTTCTCGTTCCCCTCCTTCCTGCCCTGTTTTGGAAAGATGCGTGTCTGACCCCCGTTCTCGACCAGTAAGTGCACCAATTGAGGACCGTCGGTCCACCTTTATCATTGCCTCTAAACTCCTGGTCGGGAGGGTAGTGATAGCTGTAAAACATGTGCTACCAAACATAGAAATTTCATTACATCACAGTACAATACAACTCCGATCCAGTTACAGTTGCGCCAAACAAACTCCAATTCCCTTTGAAACTCCCACGTCGAGAACCACTTCTCAAGAAGCGGGAAACCAAGTATCTTTCCGATTTATAAGTGAAACTAATTCCAAATTATGTGGAAATGTCTGAAGAAAATGTGTGAGCTAGTTTCACTTTGCTACTGATTCTGTGAATTCGGTGTTTAGAAGAATGTGCCTTTTAGGTGTGACATCCAAAATTGTCCAGGGTCGAACCCGCTCATAAAAATCAAATAAGATGCTCTCAGATTGCACTTCCGACTTCTCCATTCGTTTGATGTGGAAGCACTTTGATATGACAATATAGGTTCATGTGATGAGAAATAACACTCTTCCGAAGCAGATAGCATGTACCATAAGGAAAGGGTGATCAGAATATAGATGAGATCAAAAAATGGCTAGTTCTCATTCTCCCATCTGCTCGTGTTCATATGCAAATGAAAATATCAAGCGGTCAAACAAACTATAGAAGCTGAAGAAATAACCTCCTCAAAAAGATGGAAGTTGAATCTTAAATATTGCAATTCGATAAGAAAAAAGTCGAGGTCAAGCGTGGTGAAGTTTTTACTGTCATCCAAGATGAGCACCCGAATTGCCTTCATAACAGGAGCGTAAAAGGAAGATGAAGTTTTCCTTTGGCGGCGAAAGAACAAGAAAGGAGAACCTGCTAATAAATGCTCTTTAAGCGAATTAAAAAGAATATATAAAATATAAAATAAAAAATAAATACTTTCAACATAACGAAAAAGGAAGCCATCTAAGCCACCTAAGAAACCTAAACCTGTTCCTCTGATCCGCTAGCTTGCTAATTAAAAATCAGATATCTGCCCCCAACTCGAATACACAACGCCTTCTAAGCAAGACCCCCATCTCGTGTTTTTATTATCTCACTTTCACTCAAGTTAAATGAATATAACAAAACAAATTATCACCACAAGACTTGAGCCAAAGTTGATTAGGATGCTAATTGTACCACTTAGGACATACTGTACTGAACCATGTCCCGTGGAAAGGCCCCGAGGCAGTAAAATCTACCCTCCGCAGCATAACCTCAAAACTTGAATCAAGTGTGGCAGAGGAAAGCCAGGTCAGCATTTCAATGGTCAAAAGATTCACAGGGAGAGACATGGCCTGCGCTACCTTAGGCGTTGGTCTGAACCGGTTGCGCTAGAGATCGTGCTAGGCCCAGCACCATATTCAACAGGAGGAGAAGTACCCCACTCTCCTTCATATTCCAATGGCTCAAGCACATAAACACTGCTATCAGTAAGCCCTAATGCAAACTGGTTAGGTTTAGATGGATGTGCTGCAATGACTAGCGGGTAGACTCTCAAGCTGCCAAATACATCAATGAGAAATGAATAACTTGTGAGACTATTGGAACTTCGTGGATGAAACTTGCCATTTTCATAAAGGAATGAGGTTAACTAAGCAATAATAACCAACTTACGTAGGGTTTGGCGGAATATAAGCAGTAGAATTTATATGGCATCTCAATCGGAGTGTAGACGCAGTAAGAACGCCGATGCTTCCATCTTTAAAGCTAGCATATATTGATTGGCCATTGCATGAATATGTAGCATCTGTGATTGGGCTGCCATCTTCTCGTGGAACCCACTAGTTGTAATGAACAACGAATAAAAAAAGCACATGGGCAAGAAATATTTCGCTAATTATTATGCAATCAGGATGAGAAAAGAGATTGGTTTGTGCACAACAACTAGGAAAAAAAATCTTAAATACCTGCTTGAGGCATTCTAGTGTGACTTTATATATAACCTACACCTTTTTGCCCAAAAATATTTCATTCCAGCATATAGATTATCTAGGTGTTTAATATCGTGTTTTAAATGAAAGATGTTTTTCCTATAAAAAATAATAATAATTTTAAAAAAAGAAAAAAAAGAAGAAATCGAAAAAAAAACAAAAGAGCAAGTTGGGGCCAACGATCTAAATGTGACTAGCCAAGCCTAGGAGGTCAGATTGGAATTCAAATGACAAGTTGGGGCCAAAATGCAATTTCCAAAAGTCGAGGGACCAATTCGCAAATTTTGCAAAATTTGCGCCCGAGCCCTTAAATCATCATCTTGGTCATCAATTAAGTTGAAATTGAATTTGGGCCAAGTAGAATCAATCAAATTGAGCCAAAAAGACCACATTTGTATTGAATTGGGTATTTTCGGATAAGAAAATATCCAACTTTGAAGGACTTTCTTGCAAAATTGGATGGAGTTAATTGCAAAAAATGGTCAAGATCTTAAACTACTATACATGAGATCTCTAATTGATCAAAAAATGCAGCCAAATTAGTGGATTAAAGCACTTAAATCAGCAACCAAAACTCAGTCCACGAGTTGGTCGGAGTTGCTGAGTAAGCAATTTGGTGGCCCCACCATATCCTCCTCAGCTGCCCAACCAGCTCGATCTTTGCACGTGATGGAAGACCGTATATAGTAGTGCAAGTGGACGAAAATTGGCCAGGGATAAGCTTCTGACAACACCGGAAATTCGCAGCAAAGTCCGCACACTCAACAGCTGCAGAACTTAAAAAATTGGCTAAGTCTGAAGAGTAGGTGAAGTAGCCCTGTTGACAGGCTTGGTAGGTGGACAAAAGGCTGACCAAAAATCCCTTAATTCGGGGGATAAGATCACTGAAGCAAGGTCTTTGAAGGGATGAGAGAGAGGAGACGAGAGGGAGAGGGAGAGCTCGGAATCGTCCCCAAAGAGGCCCTCAGAAGCAACTCCAGAAAAGAAAACCCAGAAATTCCAGATCAACCTCCAGAGAAAAAAGAGAAATTTTCGCAAACTTGCAGCCAAAATTAGCCAAAACCTTAAACTAGAGAGTGAAACTTCACTCAAAGATCTTTTCATCCATAGGTTGCACGTCCAAAATGGAGATCGGGAAGGCCACCTAAAGCCCCCGAAAAACACCCTCCAGGCGGGCCAGGAAACGCTGAAAATTTTTCTGAGTGTTGAGCCCAGTTGGTCACGAGTGATGAAAAGGCAGTGTTTTTGAGAAATTTGAGAAACAAATGAGGAAAATATTGACTTCTACCCCAAACTAGAATACATATAGTTTGGCTTGGTGTCAATTTTTCCAACAAAAGACGTCTTGAAGTCTAATTTTAGAGGTCAACGAAAGCCTTCGTTGTCAGTTCTTCTTTTCTGCAGATCTCATTTCCAGTTGAAGAAGCCAACTTCCACGTGCTTCCAGAGGACAATTTCTCGGTTTCCTTGGCCAAGAACCACTTGAAACGGAAACTAGGAAGTAAGGTAAGCATCCTAGATGTACGTATTTTTGAGTTTGAGCATGTTTTGATCATGAAAATCAAGAGGGAAACCAGCCCGGAAAACTGATTTCTGAGGTTGAAATTTTTCTAAGTGTTTGAAATCTCTTCAAGAGTGTTGCATGTGTGCTTCTTGGAGAGGTCGTTTTGATGTTGTTCGGTGGGTCATTCTCTGTGATGTTTGTTGCATTTGAAAGTTCATGTTACCTACTTTCACGTGGATTAAGTAGCATTTCCTTAGATCTCGTATGTGATGAGTGTCGGGGTTTGAATATGGGCACGCAACTTGTTTGCTTGACTTGGGTTCAAACCCAGATTTGCAAAATCAGCTCAAACCCGCATATTGGATGACGATTTCAGCTTCATTCTTGTGTGTTTTAAGTTATGATTGCTATCTAATCTTGCTATTTGTATATGGTAATATAATCTTGATACTTTAGTTCCACACAAGATTGCTCATGGGTGGAGATTGAAGGCCACAAACATAGCTCGAAAAAGCTATTTTGGCTAGTTTAATGCACACCAAGTGTTCGACGAAATGCCCAAACTAAGTTTCGATCTTGAAACGGTCGATTTGAGCTTGATTATTGTGATATTCATGTGCTGTGTTACTCCATGTTAGCATAGATCGGCTTAAAGAATTTATTATTTTAAAAAAATAATAATAATTAAAAAAAAGAGAAAAAATATGAAATTTTCAAAAATATCAAAAAATGTTAGATAGCATCAAATTAGCATATAAATGATATATATAAAATTTTCCTAATTTTAAAAGGTCATTTTCCTAATTTAATGCTATTTTTTGGTATTTTATAACCATTTTTGTAAATAATCCATTTTGCGTAGATTAAAACTATTTAAAGTAATTTCATGCACATAGAACAATTTCATGCATATTTGAATTCTCATTTTGCTCATGGGGGTCCTGTCCCGGGCGTGATAATAAGGCCATGTAATATTATTTGCCCGACTTGTATCGGGTTTACCTTTTCGCGTTTATTTTCAAGTTATTTCAATTTCTTGGATGTTTACTTACGCGCCACTTTTCATTAATTTGAGTGTAAATTTCTCTTCTAAATTATGTTAGGATTAGTCTAGACATTAAAAAAAAAAACTACAAAAACATTTGCATGGACACTTAGTGGTTTCATAAAGATTATAATTGGTAATCAAGAATGTGTGGCCATTTAGATAAATAACTTTCCAAGTTAGTGGTACCGCAAGGGCGCTAATAGAAACATTGGCGTAAACAAGTCCCCGTTCCTAGAAATCTTTGGTTGCGTAGGAATCGAGACACCACTCCCGTGTCTCGATTGGTTTCTAGCCAACCCCAATAGGCTAGTGGCGACTCCTAGAAATATTTAGGTTGTTAATAATTGAAATATGAAATCCAATGTCGCGCGAGGTATGGGCTTGGGAGAGCCCGCTCCTAATTTAAGGCCATTGGTCCGCTTCTTTAGGCAAGTACCCCTAAACCATCTTCCTTTTCCTCTGGACGGAAAAAAAGAGGTCGTGACAGCTTGGCGACTCCGCTGGGGATCGAGTTGCAAACCTTAGAGGACTTAAGCCGTAATAACTTGGTTGGTTGTTCACTAACATGGTCTTCATTTGATAGCGCGTGTCAAAGTCGCGTGGAAAATAAGGTTAGTCCGCTAACAATGTGTTAAATGTTTTTGTAGGTTTGGAGTAATAAGGGGTGGAGTGTTTGTTAACCCATTTCTTTTGCAGGGAGGCGTAGGAATGTATGCCTATATGGATGAAATTGAAGTGTTGTTTGGATATCAATTGTTGTGCGTGCCTTCATACTTGCACTACACATTTACACACACCACCCGCGATCTAAAACCCCGATCGCATTAGGAAGCCCATAGAAGGTGCCAAAAGATGGAACCCGTGCGGGGAATGACCCATGGTTATCCACTTTTGGTCCCGCTCATTTTGATTAATGATAAAGAGAACTGTCCGATGTAAGCGCGGAGTGGGGAAAACTCTTTTGATCTAATCAAAATGGGGACCTTAAGCCTTTAGAATTCCACCTTTATGTGTCAAACCTCACAAGTTTACATCCGCATGTCTATGTGATTTTTTTTTTTTTTTTTAAAAAAGGGTCTCTTCACCCACTGTAAGTATGATTTCTCCATCTACTTGCTCACTTCGGATTGAAATTTTTATTTATTGGAGATTCGTGGAAATCAATGGAATGCCCTTGAAAATATAGGCTTGGCATTCACTCTTGATAAACAAACATTTCAAATGCATCTGATTTGGCCTAAATTAGAACATATGTTTTTGTTTAAATTTTCAATTACAAAATCAAAGTCACATTTTGTATAGAAATTCTTCCAAGTCAAGATTACATTTTGGGGCATAGAATTAAAATCAAAATTTCAATAAAATTCTTCCTTGGTCTCATTACTATAAAAATTCAAATCACATTTTGTGTATCGATTTCTCAAAGTAAAAATCACCTCACCTTTACATGAGTGAAACCACAAATTAATCTTTCAAAACCAATGCCCCATTTTGTGTATGAAACTTTTGGAACGGAGTGGGCATTCAATTGATAGCCGCGAATCGATCTTTTAATGAAATCTCCTCTTACTAATAAAATCTTGACGAAATGACCAAATTCTCATAAGTGGATACTACGGAGAAGGTATTGCCGCCTTGATTTCATTGTAAGAGGCGGCTTTATTGAAAGATCAATTTTTCATTCATGTACTAACATTATCTTCCTTTTGCAGGTCATGCGTGACAACCATTCATTGAACTCCTATTGCTTGACCATGCCAAAAGTGGACTTTAAAGCTAGGACGAGAATTATGTTTATTATGCTCCTCTACGAAAGAGCTTCTTGTACTTTATCATTGTCATTATTCTTATTAGGAACTGTGTTTTGCATTTTGGGTTTTGATTGTGGACCCAATCAAATGCTTTTGTAAATCATACAACTCACATTTTTGAATAATGAAGTTAGAGTTAGTAAAAATCATATCCTTTAAAACACTTCAAACGGACCATTTAGGCTTTTTATGCCTTAGCTTCAAAATGTTTGAAAATTAGTTTCAAGAAGAACTTGCAAAATATTTTATCTCTTCACTTAATCACTTTCGCAGGTTGATCTGTAGAACGATGCTTTGAGGGGGTAAGGTTGTAATCGTTCCAATAGGGATTTCTTATGCAACCACTAACTTGACCATCCATTTTTGTCAAACAGGTAAAATAATGGTTTTGTTCAAGATTGACATTTATTTCCTTTGGAAAGACAAAAGCGCGGGCATGTCCCTAACAAAGCAAGTCATGAGATACACCAATTCATGCTCATTTATGGACATATTTGGTTGAGCCATGAACTACTTGAATAATTTCGCAGCATATCAACTCAAACATTGTGATTAAGTGTGAAAAGAATCATCAAAGCCTTGAAGATCACAAATCTACTGGTCTAATGAAGTTCCACATGTTGGACGACCTCATATTAATTTGACATTCTTCGTGGAAGAAGAAATTTGTAGACATTCTAAGGCAACAAACTACTTCGTTGGTTGCGAACAAGAAGCATCTGCAATCCCTACACTTCCAACGGTTTCTTGGCATCCAATCCTGTATGGAGATTATTATTGGTGGTATGCAAGACAACACTTCAAGATGTAGATATACACAAACAAGAATGGGTCATCAAATGTTGCCTTCAAATAAAAGGTGGTAATCGTTTCAAGTTAAATTCGGTTTATTTTATGAATGACTTGTCCTTGCACTTTGTGCAGATTTTAGTGAGGCAAATTACCGGCAAGAAACAAGATTACATGGGGAGGACAACCTGGTCCAGAATCACATGATCTCTAAAAGAAAAGGGTGTGTTCGTTCCAAAAGTCAAAACAACTCATTCATAAACTGACATAGCCACCCATGCTTACAGATTGTGAAATGGGAAATGCATTGATGCAACAAAAAATGGCGAAAAATCACCTAGCCTAAAAGGGGTATGCGGGAAATTGAGTAAAGCATAAAGGGTTCAAATGAAACAGAGATTCATCAATCCAACATGATGAAGCTGCATATGGACAAGTTATCTAACCCAGTGTGACATGCATTTGACCATAAGGACAATGTCTTGCCTTCTTCCACAAAGCTACATTGAGATGCTGAATTGCCTGACTTTGAAAAAGGGTGTACTTCGTTTCTAAACCTAATGTACCTAAGAATAGAAATAATACATTGTTTCCATATGTGTAGGAAATTTTAATTGGGGTAGGTGGCCACAAAATGGATCTGGGGCACGCAATGCCTAAGTCATCCGACTTCTAAAAAGGGAAAGATTCAAATGGAATAGACATTTGTTAAGTGAATTATTGTCAATCATGCGAGCAAATCCATCCCCATAGCCAAGGAAACAGGATGGAACACAGTCATCAGATATGCCGTAAAAGGGAGTATACTGTTCCTAAAATGAATCACATCGAATATGAAAATAACATATTACGTGTCTTTTTCCTTGCAGTTGATAAATGGGGCAACTCACTCAAAGTAGAGTAACTCTCACCCGTGAAGCAAGATGAAACAAAGTCAATTGATTCAGCACAAAAAGGGAGTATCGTTTCTAAATTAGTCCAATTCAATTTTGGAATATAAGTACCATGCCCTATCTCTTGTAGGAAAAGGTGCACATTGACCGTTGGAGCAACACCTTATACCAAGAAGGCATGTTAAGGCCCAACTATCCATTTTGATGGAACAAATGGGGCAAAACATCCAAGGAGCAATGCCCTCACGTGTCGAAACAAGGAGTACCCCTCTCCTTTCATCTTTGACGCCCACTCAGAATGAGTGAATTCGATAACATCTAAATGGCCCATTTGAAAGCAAGATCTTCAAGGAAATGTTAACACTTAAGGAGCAAAAGCACATGAAGAGGAAACACAAGACATTTAAAGTCAGCTGCAGGAGAAGGGTAATTCGGTATCGTTTCCAAAATGCCCCTCTCTAACTTCATTATTTGACGTAGTTCCCTTGTTTGACAGGAAACGTCGGTATTCGAGGAACAAACTCGAGAAATTGATTTAAGCATAATCTATATCGACAAAGTAAGCATGTGGAGTTAACACATGACAAAGTCACCTAAGTTGGCTTAAAATATGTGTCGTTCTAGAGCTGGTTCAATTAAATAAAAAAGGAAGCGCTCCATAGACACTACTAGCGCTTCGGCCTGGTGGTATGGGAATGAACGAACGGTCCGAGAGGTATGGGGTTCGATCTGGAAACGGCAACAAGTTTGCCATAAAATGTAAAATAATAATAATAATAATAATAATAATAATAATAAAAAACGGCAACAAGGTTGCCATGTAAAAATAATAATAATAAATAAATAAATAAAAACTTTTGCATCTCTTATTTTTGCAAAAAGAGGAAATGCTTGAACTAATGAGACCAAAGACCTGAGATTCTCTTCAAGCCTTAAAACAGTACATTCACTCCGTTGTTTGCCGCCAAATGGTGAAACTGACCAAGGGTAATGTTGTATCGTTCCCATTTTTACGATCCCTAAGGATTCATGTACTAACACATTCCCTTTTGTTCTTCGTAGGGTCGCCTAACTACTAAGGCACAAGTAAGTACCCTTCTTCTCAAAATCAAATAGAAAACAAATGGAGAATTTCCATCACAAAAAAGAACATCTAGTGTTTTTCTAGAAACGAGCACAAGAAATGGAAATTGAAAAAAAAAAAAAAAAATTTCCACAAAGTTTGCAAAAATCTTCTTTATCTTTAAATTGTCCATCCACTCAATGGATCACTCATTTTGAATCAAAATTCTCTATGGAGGTTAATCCACCCACATGATCTCAACAAAAATTGAAAGGCGATGTTGCTTATGCCAAGCGAGAAACACTTAGGATGAGGAAAGGCAACCCATTTCCAAACATGTCCTTTAAACACTCTGGAATTCGAGTGAAAAAGAAAGCCCATGTCGTTTGAGGTCAATGAATTCATTCGCAAGCGGTACATAGATCAAGATGATAAGAGGCATTTCTTTCCTCTATCATACACACTACAGGTGACAATAGTTAGCCCATTTGAGCCTTTTAATGTGAAGAATTTTCTAAAAAATACCCCTGTCAAGAACCACCCCACGATGGGGGCAATTATGGAGGTTTGGGTTGACATTATTTGGAGAGGAAAGATGAGAAAAGTTTCTTTACTCTCACTTGCATAAATCTTTTTTGTGGTAACTTCAGGTGAATTCTTATGGAAGCTCGAAGCATCCCAAGGTGAAGAAGAGCATTCTTTTCTCTACCCAAACACCGATACCCTTTGCTTAAACCATATTGAGCCTAACTATTCATTTCTAAAACCTGAGTGGTGATTATCTCCCCACATTGGGGCAGGGCACATGATTTACCAATCCAATTGGTGTTTATATGAGAATATGAAAAGCATCTTGAAAGTCCCAAGAGCTCAAAAAGTTTGAAAGAACAAAAGTCAAGTGAAAATTAAGGGGTATGAAAAAGCAGTGTGCCTGGTAAAAGCAAGGCCAATGCCCGCAAAAAAAAAAAAAGCGAGAGAGAGTGGAAGAAAAACAATTGCATCAATAGGAATATCTCTGTGAAAGCAAAAATGGCAAAAAAAATGCCTGCGTTGAAAAGAAAATCATTGCAAATGCAAAAGCCATTATGTTAAGATGATTAGTCAAAGGACTTTCGAGACAATTTGAATTTTAAACATTGAGTGCTTTAAAAAAATGGATGATATGGTAATGATGCCATGATAATCACCAACTCCCAAATCCCCCTTTGACAAAAAGTTCTAAGCCTTTTGAGCTAAGCCTTTTGAACCTTTCCCCGAATCAAAATTACAACCCATTTCCAAAGTCTCTTCAGATTGGGATGATTCAAAGTGGAAATAAGGACTTCCTAAAGAAGATGCCGCTCGAAGAAGTGAGAGTAAGGTTGTCTTATCTCATCTTAAGGTTTCTTGACTTGTAAACCTGGCGAAGATGTTGATCAGTGATCAATTCATTTCATAGCCAATGTTGCTTATCCATTGCTAAAACCATGACCAAACCTACATTATGGTCCTTCTAGAAGACCTCTTTGATTGGTCAATGTGTACTTATTGCGAATGATTCAAAGCCTTGCACACTGGAAGAGTGAGATTGAGTGATCAGTTTATTTCCCACATGAATAAATGGGATCAAATAGCCATTTTCTTGAGAATATGCGAGAAGCCCTTTCTAACTAGGTGTCCTTGCTCGGCATACTTAACAGACTTTTCTCAGGAGTCAAGGTCATTTCAAGAAGGACTTTTCTTCCAAGAGAATTTGACGATTAATGATATCATCTAAGCGTGATGACAGTTTTGTGAGTTTGTCAAGCGTTTGATTTGTTTATGCAATCATTGCCTTCTCATTACCGATGCACTTTTGATATTTGTTCTAATGACATGTGCTAAAATTGATCTCATCTAGTATGCTTTCGCTACTAGAATACTTGTTATAATGAATACTATTTGATGTGCAGTATCCATTTCAGAATATTCTCGAATGATAGGTTCCTCCATTGAAACCATGCATTTTCAAAAGGTTCTTGGTTATTCTTAAATCTTGCAATTCTAAAGGTTCATGGGTTAGCCTTAAACCATGCATTTTCAAAAGGTTCTTGGTTATCCTTAAACCTTGCAATTTGAAAGGGTTTATAAGTTATCCTTAATCCATGCACTTTCAAGAGGTTCTTGGTTATCCTTAAACCATACAATTCCAAAAGGTTCATGGGTTAGCCTCAAACCATGCATTTTCAAGACATAATTTTAAAGGGTTCATGGGTTAGCCTTAAACCATGCATTTTCAAAAGGTTCTTGGTTATCCTTAAATTTTGCAATTCTAAAGGTTCATGGGTTAGCCTTAAACCATACATTTTCAAAAGGTTCTTGGTTATCCTTAAACCTTGCAATTTCAAAGGGTTTATGAGTTATCCTTAAACCATGCGTTTTCAAGAGGTTCTTGGTTATCCTTAAACCATGCAATTTTAAAGGGTTCTTGGAATAGCCTTAAATCATGCATTTTCAAGAGGTTCTTGGTTATCCTTAAACCATGCAATTCTAAAGGGTTCATGCACTTTCAAGAGGTTCTTGGTTATCCTTAAACCATACAATTCCAAAAGGTTCATGGGTTAGCCTCAAACCATGCATTTTCAAGACATAATTTCAAAGGGTTCATGGGTTAGCCTTAAACCATGCATTTTCAAGAGGTTCTTGGTCATCCTAAAACCATACAATTTACACGGTTAGTGGGACTGCCTTAAACCACACGGTTAGTGGGACTGCCTTAAACCACAAGGTTAGTGGGATTGCCTTAAACCACACGGTTAGTGGGCTGCCTTAAACCACACGGTTAGTGGGTTTGCCTTAAACCACACGATTAGTGGGACTGCCTTAAACCACACGGTTAGTGGATTTGCCTTAAACCACACGGTTAGTGGATTTGCCTTAAACCACAAGGTTCGTGGGACTGCCTTAAACCACAAGGTTCGTGGGACTGCCTTAAACCACACGGTTAGTGGGACTGCCTTAAACCACAAGGTTCGTGGGACTGCCTTAAACCACAAGGTTCGTGGGACTGCCTTAAACCACACGGTTAGTGGAACTGCCTTAAACCACAAGGTTCGTGGGTATATCCTTAAACCACACCTTTCAAATTGTTCACAAGTACATCCCTAGATCACGCTCTTTACATTAAGCTTACTTGCATTTTCATTTTACAATTGCAAAAAAAAAAAACAAAAAACAAAAAAAACAAAAAACAAAAAACAAAAAAAACAAAAAAAATTAGGCGTCACCTCATCTTTGAAAGAAACCTCTTTGAGCTTCCTTCCAAAGAGGGGCAGCTGTTGACACCTAATTTTTGCCCAAAAATATTTCATTCCAGCATATAGATTATCTAGGTGTTTAATATCGTGTTTTAAATGAAAGATGTTTTTCCTATAAAAAATAATAATAATTTTAAAAAAAAAAAAAAAGAGAAGAAATCGAAAAAAAAACAAAAGAGCAAGTTGGGGCCAACGATCTAAATGTGACTAGCCAAGCCTAGGAGGTCAGATTGGAATTCAAATGACAAGTTGGGGCCAAAATGTAATTTCCAAAAGTCGAGGACCAATTCGCAAATTTTGCAAAATTTGCGCCCGAGCCCTTAAATCATCATCTTGGTCATCAATTAAGTTGAAATTGAATTTGGGCCAAGTAGAATCAATCAAATTGAGCCAAAAAGACCACATTTGTATTGAATTGGGTATTTTCGGATAAGAAAATGGCCAACTTTGAGGGACTTTCTTGCAAAATTGGATGGAGTTAATTGCAAAAAATGGTCAAGATCTTAAACTACTATACATGAGCTTTCTAATTGATCAAAAAACGCAGCCAAATTAGTGGATTAAAGCACTCAAATCAGCAGCCAAAACTCAGTCCACGAGTTGGTCTTAATCCGGAGTTGCTGAGTAAGCAATTTGGTGGCCCCACCATATCCTCCTCAGCTGCCCAACCAGCCCGATCTTTGCACGTGATGGAAGACCGTATATAGTAGTGCAAGTGGACGAAAATTGGCCAGGGATAAGCTTCTGACAACGCCGGAAATTCGCAGCAAAGTCCGCACACTCAACAGCTGCAGAACTTAAAAAATTGGCTAAGTCTGAAGAGTAGGTGAAGTAGCCCTGTTGACAGGCTTGGTAGGTGGACAAAAGGCTGACCAAAAATCCCTTAATTCGGGGGCTAAGATCACTGAAGCAAGGTCTTTGAAGGGATGAGAGAGAGGAGACGAGAGGGAGAGGGGAGAGCTCGGAATCGTCCCCCAAAGAGGCCCTCAGAAGCAACTCCAGAAAAGAAAACCCAGAAATTCCAGATCAACCTCCAGAGAAAAAAGAGAAATTTTCGCAAACTTGCAGCCAAAATTAGCCAAAACCTTAAACTAGAGAGTGAAACTTCACTCAAAGATCTTTTCATCCATAGGTTGCACGTCCAAAATGGAGATCGGGAAGGCCACCTAAATCCCCCCGAAAAACACCCTCCAGGCGGGCCAGGAAACGCTGAAAATTTTTTTAAGTGTTGAGCCCAGTTGGTCACGAGTGATGAAAAAGCAGTGTTTTTGAGAAATTTGAGAAACAAATGAGGAAAATATTGACTTCTACCCCAAACTAGAATATATATAGTTTGGCTTGGTGTCAATTTTTCCAACAAAAGACGTCTTGAAGTCTAATTTTAGAGGTCAACGAAAGCCTTCGTTGTCAGTTCTTCTTTTCTGCAGATCTCATTTCCAGTTGAAGAACCCAACTTCCACGTGCTTCCAGAGGACAATTTCTCGGTTTCCTTGGCCAAGAACCACTTGAAACGGAAACTAGGAAGTAAGGTAAGCATCCTAGATGTACGTATTTTTGAGTTTGAGCATGTTTTGATCATGAAAATCAAGAGGGAAACCAGCCCGGAAAACTGATTTCTGAGGTTGAAATTTTTCTAAGTGTTTGAAATCTCTTCAAGAGTGTTGCATGTGTGCTTCTTGGAGGGGTCGTTTTGATGTTGTTCGGTGGGTCATTCTCTGTGATGTTTATTGCATTTGAAAGCTCATGTTACTTACTTTCACGTGGATTAAGTAGCATTTCCCTTAGATCTCGTATGTGATAAGTGTTGGGGCTTGAATATAGGCATGTAACCTGTTTCCTTGACTTGGGTTCAAACCCAGATTTGCAAAATCAGCTCAAACCCGTGCATTTGAGGACGATTCTAGCTTGGTTCTAGTGTGTTTTTAGCTATGATTTCTATCTAATCTTGTTCTTTGCATGTGGTAGTATAATCTTGATACTTTAGTTCCACATGAGATTGCTTATGAGTGGAGATTGAAGGCTGCAAACATGGCTCGAAAAGGCTATTTTGGCTAGTTTAATGCACACCAAGTATTCGACAAAATGCCCAAACTAAGCTTCGGTCTTGAAACGGTCGATTTGAGCTTGATTTCTTGTGATATTCATGTGCTGTGTTACTCCATGTTAGCATAGATCGGCTTAAAGAATTTATTATTTTAAAAAAATAATAATAATTAAAAAAAGAGAAAAAATATGAAATTTTCAAAAATATCAAAAAATGTTAGATAGCATCAAATTAGCATATAAATGATATATATAAAATTTTCCTAATTTTAAAAGGTCATTTTCCTAATTTAATGCTATTTTTTGGTATTTTATAACCATTTTTGTAAATAATCCATTTTGCGTAGATTAAAACTATTTAAAGTAATTTCATGCACATAGAACAATTTCATGCATATTTGAATTCTCATTTTGCTCATGGGGGTCCTGTCCCGGGGCGTGATAATAAGGCCATGTAATATTATTTGCCCGACTTGTATCGGGTTTACCTTTTCCGCGTTTATTTTCAAGTTATTTCAATTTCTTGGATGTTTACTTACGCGCCACTTTTCATTAATTTGAGTGTAAATTTCTCCTCTAAATTATGTTAGGATTAGTCTAGACATTAAAAAAAAACTACAAAAACATTTGCATGGACACTTAGTGGTTTCATAAAGATTATAATTAGTAATCAAGAATGTGTGGCCATTTAGATAAATAACTTTCCAAGTTAGTGGTACCGCAAGGGCGCTAATAGAAACATTGGCGTAAACAAGTCCCCGTTCCTAGAAATCTTTGGTTGCGTAGGAATCGAGACACCACTCCCGTGTCTCGATTGGTTTCTAGCCAACCCCAATAGGCTAGTGGCGACTCCTAGAAATATTTAGGTTGTTAATAATTGAAATATGAAATCCAATGTCGCGCGAGGTATGGGCTTGGGAGAGCCCGCTCCTAATTTAAGGCCATTGGTCCGCTTCTTTAGGCAAGTACCCCTAAACCATCTTCCTTTTCCTCTGGACGGAAAAAAAGAGGTCGTGACAATAACGATCTGTGTTTCATGAACCGCCAGCAAATGTATCTGATCCTCGTGAAATTGAACACGAGTATTAACAAGAGGAGCTGCACCTCGCCCAGTTAGCAGCTGCAGAAACTTACTAGCCTGCTTCTCCCATCCATCAGTGCTCCAAACACACAGCTGCAGTGACAATCAACAATTATCAAAGGGGACATCGACATTGATTCACAAATGAGACAATAAAATTTTACGTTGTGTTTTTATATCAGAATAACACCAATCATCAGTTGTAAGAAACAATAGGACGGCATAGCTTTTCTTTTCCCATTTAATGGGATGGGATTAATACGTCACCACAAAAGAAGATGTTTTATGGAAGGAATTATTCTGCCTATTTAAGGATGCCTTCATGAACTGACGTATGATGAGGGCGCAAGCATCTATATATCCAGAGTGAACATCAACCCTTCTCTTGGAGAAGGTTAAACTACATTGCTCTCTTTGCCCAAAACATAGGCATGTCTACATGGAAATGAAGATGCAGCAGTGGTCGGGTACCTGAGAGTCAGCACCAGAAGACACGAGAACATTTAAGACATTAGAGAAGGCGAGGCCTGTAATTCTTTTCTGATGTCCTCTTAGATTTGCCTTCAACTGACAAAGTGAAATAATCAATATCCATAAATTCATTGCAGATAATAACAAAATTAACTATGAACAACAATGAAGTCAAGTCTCACCTCATCAACTTGAACATTGTAAATTTGAACTGAGGAATCCTCCATTCCAATTGCAATAATGTTATTATCTTGAGGATAGAACGCCAGAAATGTTGCCGATGGTGGTCGGGACGTAAATGTTGTCATTGTCTGCGCAGGTAGGATAGTATTAACAAATTAATTAGTGACAATGGGAGATATGTGCCAAGAGGCACTTCCATGATGGGATCTCCCTTCTTGGGAAAGGGAGAGAGCAACTTCGAATATTAGATCTCTGGAACATTGAATAAAGCTCTTGCCTTGTTTGATTTAATCATTAAGAGCAAAAAGATTCCATTGAAGACAGAGAAAAGCCCTTGTCTCACTTAGTAAGTAAAAAAGCAGTAATTTGGTACCTGAGAATCAACCTCAGAAGGCATGAGAACATTTAAGGAAGTTGAGAAAGCAAAGCCTTTAATTATTCTTTGATGTCCTTTTAGTTTTTTCTGGATCAGAGAAAGAGAAACCGTCAATATATTACTTTGCTGCGGATAATAACAGGGTTAACTTTCAAAGACAATGAAATCAAGTCTCACCTCATCAATTTGACCACTGTAAATTTGAATAGAGGAGTCCTCAATTCCTATTGTAATAGTGTCAGTATCTTGTGGTGCTGGGGGCATAAATGTTATCATCGTCTGGATATTAGCAGGAAAAATAGTATTAACAACTTTATAAGTAAAAATGGGACATATGTGCCAAGAGGCACTTGCTTCAATGGCATCTCCCTTCGCGGGAAAGGGAGAGAGCAAGTCCGAGCAATAGATCCCTGGATTAAAAAAGCTCTTGCCTTGTTTTCTTTAATTAGTAAAGAGCTAAAGGATTCCATTGAAGACAGTGAAAATCCCTTGTCTCACTTAGCGAGTAAAAAAGGATATATGCTGCACTCCTGACTCTACAACAATCCACATGAAAATCCGAGCAACTGCTTTCAAGGACCTCCTAACAATAGAGTTCAGTACTTTCTATACATGATAGAATCAATTAATGTTTGCTCCCATAAAAATATGAAAAGGAAATCGTGCATGCGTATTCAGCACAAAGGGGTAGTTCATCATCTCGTGCCTCATAAAAAGCGCTACAAAAAACTGACGAGGATGTAAACATGCCTCTGGGAAAATATGCACCTCAAAAGTTGTCATGTTGAACAAAGAGATCTCCCCCCCTGATGCTGAGATTAGATAGCAACCGTTCTTTGACAGGGCAAAGCACGGAACTGCATCTTCAGGATTAATATGACTTGTGTCATTGGTCATCAAATTCCCCCCAGCATGTTGCCATAACTGTGGTACAACACTAGTTGTAGCCTGCGGAATAAGAATTAATGTAGTTAATAATGCGGTAAACAATGAAATAGCTTGCCAATTGCAAGAAATAAAAGATTCCTTACCCTGCCCGTTAAGTTCCAATCACTTTTTTGCCATTTCCAGAACTTGTGTACAGCATTCGATGATAAAGCCAGAATGCCAAGACCTGAGTTTGTATAGATTAATCTTGAGACCTGCTTCATTTTATCAGCTTCAGTGGTGACAGCTCAATGTAAGAGCCAAAGTGAAAAAGAAAGAGCCAAAGAACTGGGCACTAAATGATAGATGCAGAAATTGATGCAAGGAGAAAGTCAGCGACACACAGCTGCATATATATACAAGGGTATCTGTGTGCATAGGCATGTCTGCATACTGCATATTTACATATGAAAAGAGCAAATGATACACATGACATCAAACCCATATGAAACAGTTACCAAAAAAATTCTGGCAAAAGGTAGCACCATGACTTAAACCATCTAGCTGTACAACTCTAGAACTACGAGAACTCCGTGCAGTCTACGTGCAAAAGTACAGTGCCTTCACCCATGCTGCTCTTTTCTGGGAATACCCATCCTGCCTTTAGTGTTTGTGTCATTAGAATCAGCAGGTAATTTTCCACTGAAAGTTTCTGGAAATTAGCAAGCTCAAAATAGCTGAATTCACAGGCTCGGCGTTCCTGACAAGCATCAACTTGGTGCACAGCGTTATACTTTGCCCGCCATGTACAAATCAAGATTCATCTCGTGAAAACCATGCCTTGTACCACATGTAAGTGCGTAAGAGTCCACAAAATTAATCCATCTCATTGGCTTTCAAGCAAAGGCCAAAAAAGTCTCGTTATGCGAATATACCTTTACACTCTAAATCAGGCAGCATCCATCTTGTTATTCATCCTTACCATAAAATTCATAACATTCACGGCCAACAAAACTGAAGCACCATTGCCATAATCACAGGTTTATTAACTTTGATCTAATCCTTTCTAATTATATGATCGAAACAATCAGTTAACAATAAAAGGCCAAATGAAGAGATGACAAAGTCCTCCAAGTGTTGAGATTTCAAAGATTATTCATTGGACCACATGCGAGTGAAACTAAGAACGCAACTGTATTAAATGTGACCTATTCAAATCTATGCTTATCTAGTAGAAACATGACAGATAAATGTGGAAATGAAATCGTGCATAAGAACATCCCAATTTGGCAATCATTGTACCTTTGTAGCTGTAAAGTTTTCTGGTAGCCTTATGGACGAGCATTGTGATGGTTCATTGATTTCTGTTAGTTTCCAAATCCCTAATTTGTCTCCTGACTCAACAGCAATTCTGGGCTTCTTATTGGCCATGGTCTCACTGTTCTGTAGAGCTCAAGGGTGAGAGAGATATCATTAAAAGGTGTCCAACGAACATGCACATACAAATGCAATTACTACATTCAAGTAACACAGTGAGCAACAAAGAAAGCCCCTTAAAAACATTTAACTACCTAATCCATACGAGAGCCCCTCTTTTACTAGCATACATGAGCACAATGCATGCATGATGGGAGCAGATGCAACACACACCTACCCAGTCCGTGCTCCTCGTTAAAGCTGCCAATATTTGACACGGTCTGTTTACACAAGAATACCGAACACGAAAAACGCAGACACAACCCATTATGACACATCACAATATGTTTAACCAGTTTGTTGACTAGTTATTTACATTTTTTTGTCTAATTCGATGGGTTGACATGTCTAATAGAAGTCATGATGATTTGACACAATTTCACAAACACAATTAGGATAAGCAGACACAAATTGACAACCTTAGCCATTTTGCTCCTTTTTCTCTCCATTAGACTTTCTTGAAATCCTTCCAATCCTCCATTATTTCATTAGGTTATTATCTAGTTGAGGGTATTTACAAACCTCAAAACTAGAAGTTTCTCCTGAAGATTCTCAATGCATGATCACATGCTGCAATACCACCAAAATGAGATCGCTTTCGAAAGTTTTAGCTCAAAGTCATGTGCAGAAAGATAATTAAGAAAGAGAAATGCAAGAAGGGGTGTTATGTTCCAGCTTCACTTTATAATCAGGAAAACTAAAATTCCTACGTCCATGAACAAAAGACTTAAAATATTGAGAAGTACATGTAATAAGTCCAAGGAGATCTAGTTACGAACGTTGAGAAAAGCATTCCATACATAACAGATAATTGATCAACCAGTTAAAATAATTCTCTTT
This sequence comes from Eucalyptus fibrosa, assembly GCA_017140475.1. Taxonomy (NCBI): domain Eukaryota; kingdom Viridiplantae; phylum Streptophyta; class Magnoliopsida; order Myrtales; family Myrtaceae; genus Eucalyptus; species Eucalyptus fibrosa. The sequence continues at coordinate 134,263 of CM029507.1, forward strand.
GTAGATGGAACTATTCATTAATAACTGAAAAAAGATAAAGAAAAAGCATGAACAAATAAGTACTTCATCTAAGATTCCAAAAGGTCTTGATCTCTTTAAAACATGTTCAGAGTTTGTTGTTTGGTAGTCCATGGCTGAGTTGTTGGCAAGAGGAGGCCTAGAACACTTCAAGAAAACTGTATCACAAGACAAAAAGTAAGTAAAATGCCAAATTAACAGCCTGAACTTGTAGAAATTATAAGTAAAATGCCAAACTAACGGCCTAAACTTGTAGAAATTACAAATCAAGTTTCACAGTTTTTCCACAAGGTGTCATTACAAAAGGGAGACGCTCAAGCCAATTAGAAAGAGTGAGTTTCTTAAGAAAGGTTAGTTCGGAAAGATCCGCAATTGCGGGATCTAGTAGGTGATACCTAGAGCTAGCACACGAGAGCGCAGTTCCGATAGCTTCTGATGTTTATCTAAATCAAGATTGTCTAGCGAAACCCATTCAGCTGGCCCTTTCGGATTTTTCCCTCCTAAAGGTCTCAACTCTTGGAATTCTGCCAATAATCCCCTATCATCAAGTAATTCTGTCATGGGAGTTCCATTAATGTCCAACATCCTCAAGTTTTTCATATTCCCAATATTTTCTGGTAATTCCATAATCATTGTAGATTTTAAATGTAGTTCGGTCAATGATTTCAAATTTCCAGTTGAGTATGGGATTTCTCTCAACGAGTGGCATCCCGATAATAACAAGCGTTGTAGAGATGTGAGGGAGCCTATGGTGTCCGGAAGTTGAGCAAGTTTATCGCACCCCCTTAGGTCTAGGAGAGACAGAGATACTAGATGGCCAATGGAGCTTGGTATGCGGGCTAATGACGCACAATAAGAGGCATCAAGAGTCTTGAGCTTCCTCAAAGAGCCAATGAATTTAGGTAATTCTTCAAATGTTGTAGATTTTAAATGCAGCTCGGTCAATGATTCCAACTTTCCAACAGAGTCTGGGATTTCTTTCAATGAGAGGCATCCTGATAATAACAAGCGTTGCAGCGATGTGAGGGAGCCTATGGTGTCTGGAAGTTGAACAAGTTTATAGCACCCCCTTAAGTCAAGGAGAGATAAAGATGCTAAATGGCCGATAGAACTTGGTATGCAAGCTAATGATGCACAGTACGAGGCATCAAGAGTCTTGAGCTTCATCAAAGAACCAATAAATTTAGGCAATTCTTCAAATGCTGTAGATTTTAAACGCAGCTTGGTCAAAGATTCCAACTTTCCTATGGAGTCTGGCATTTCTCTCAACAAGTGGCATTCCGATAATAACAAACTCCGCAGCGATGTGAGGGAGCCTATGGTGTCCGGAAGTTGAGCAAGTTTACCGCACCCCCCTAAGTCAAGGAGAGATAAAGATGCTAAATGGCCGATGGAGCTTGGTATGCGGGCTAGTGATGCACAGTAAGAGGCATCAAGAGTCTTGAGCTTCTTTAAAGACCCAATAAATTCAGGCAATTCTTCAAATGCTGTAGATTTTAAATGCAGCTCGGTCAATGATTCCAACTTTCCAGTGGAGTCTGGAATTTCTCTCAACGAGTGACATTCCGATAATAACAAGTGTTGTAGAGCGATGTGAGGGAGCCTATGGTGTCCGAAAGTTGAGCAAGTTTATCGCAGCCACTTAAGTCAAGGACAGATAAAGATGCTAGATGGCCTATGGAGTTTGGTATGCAGGCTAATGATGCAGAACAAGAGGCATTGAGAGTCTTCAGCTTCTTTAAAGAACCAATAAATTCAGGCAATTCTTCAAATGTTGTAGATTTTAAATGCAGCTCGGTCAATGATTCCAACTTTCCAATGGAGTCTGGCATTTCTCTCAACAAGGGGCATGCCGATAAAAACAAGCTCTGCAGCGATGTGAGGGAGCCTATGGTGTCCGGAAGTTGAGCAAGTTTATCGCAGCCACTTAAGTCAAGGAGAGATAAAGATGCTAGATGGCCTATGGAGTTTGGTATGCAGGCTAATGATGCACAATGAAAGGCATCAAGAGTCTTGAGCTTCTTTAGAGAACCAATGAATTCAGGCAATTCTTCCAATGCTGTAGATTTTAAATGTAGTTTAGTTAATGATTCCAACTTTCCGATGGAGTCTGGGATTTCTCTCAACAAGTGACATTTCGATAATAACAAGTGTTGCAGAGACAGAATGGAGCCTATGGAGTCTGGAAGTTGAGCAAGTTTATCACATCCCCTTAGGTCAAGGAGAGACAGAGATGCTAGATGGCCTATGGAGTTTGGTATGCAGGCTAATGATGCACAACAAGAGGCATCAAGAATCTCGAGCTTCTTTAAAGAACCAATAAATTCAGGCAATTCTTCAAATGCTGTAGATTTTAAATGCAGCTCGGTCAATGATTCCAACTTTCCAATGGAGTCTGGCATTTCTCTCAACAAGGGGCATGCCGATAAAAACAAGCTCTGCAGCGATGTGAGGGAGCCTATGGAGTCTGGAAGTTGAGCAATTTTATCGCATCCCCTTAGGTCAAGGAGAGACAGAGATGCCAGATGCCCTATGGTGCTAGGTATGCGGGCTAATGATGCACAATAAGAGGCATCAAGAGTCTTGAGTTTCTTTAGAGAACCAATGAATTCAGGCAATTCTTCCAATGCTGTAGATTTTAGATGCAGTTCAGTCAATGATTCCAACTTTCCAATGGAGTCTGGGATTTCTCTCAGCGAGTGACATTCCGATAATAGTAAGTGTTGTAGAGCCACAAGGGAGCCTATGGAGTCTGGAAGTTGAGTAAGTTTATCGCATCCCCTTAGGTCAAGAAGAGACAGAGATGCTAGATGGCCTATGGAGCTAGGTATGTGGGTTAATGATGCACAATGAGAGGCAATAAGAGTCTTGAGCTTCTTTAGAGAACCAATGAATTCAGGCAATGCTTCCAATGCTGTAGATTTTAAACGCAGTTCGGTCAATGATTCCAACTTTCCGATGGAGTCCGGGATTTCTCTCAACGAGTGGCATCTCGATAAATATAAGCATTGCAGAGTCTCAAGGGAGCCTATGGAGTCTGGAAGTTGAGTAAGTTTACCACATCCCCTTAGGTCAAGGAGAGATAGAGATGCTAGATGGCCTATGGAGCTAGGTATGTGGGTTAATGATGCACAACAAGAGGAATCAAGAGTCTTGAGCTTCTTTAAAGATCCAATAAATTCAGGCAATTCTTCAAATGTTGTAGATTTTAAATGCAGCTCGGTCAATGATTCCAACTTTCCAATCGAGTCTGGCATATCTCTCAACAAGGGGCATGCCGATAAAAACAAGTGTTGTAGAGCGATGTGAGGGAGCCTATGGTGTCCGGAAGTTGAGCAAGTTTATCGCAGCCACTTAAGTCAAGGAAGATAAAGATGCTAGATGGCCTATGGAGTTTGGTATGTGGGTTAATGATGCACAACAAGAGGCATCAAGAATCTCGAGCTTCTTTAAAGAACCAATAAATTCAGGCAATTCTTCAAATGCTGTAGATTTTAAATGCAGCTCGGTCAATGATTCCAACTTTCCTGTGGAGTCTGGCATTTCTTTCAATGAGTGGCATTCCGACAATAACAACCTCTGCAGCGATGTGAGGGAGCCTATGGTGTTCGGAAGTTGAGCAAGTTTATCGCACCCCCTTAAGTCAAGGAGAGATAAAGACTCTAGATGGCCTATGGAGTTTGGTATGCAGGCTAATGATGCACAACAAGAGGCATCAAGAGTCTTGAGCTTCTTTAAAGAACCAATAAATTTAGGCAATTTTTCAAATGCTGTAGATCTTAAATGCAGCTCGGTCAATGATTCCAACTTTCCTGTGGAGTCTGGCATTTCTTTCAACAAGTAGCATTCCGATAATAACAACCTCTGCAGCGATGTGAGGGAGCCTATGGTGTCCGGAAGTTGAGTAAGTTTATTGCATCCCCTTAGGTCAAGGAGAGATAAAGATGCTAGATGGCCTATGGAGCTAGGTATGTGGGCTAATGATGCACAATGAGAGGCAATAAGAGTCTTGAGATTCTTTAGAGAACCAATAAATTCAGGCAATTCTTCAAATGCTGTAGATTTTAACTGCAGCTCGGTCAATGATTCCAACTTTCCAATGGACTCTGGCATTTCTCTCAACAAGGGGCATGCCGATAAAAACAAGCTCTGCAGCGATGCAAGGGAGCCTATGGTGTCCGGAAGTTGAGCAAGTTTATCGCAGCAACTTAAGTCAAGGACAGATAAAGATGCTAGATGGCCTATGGAGTTTGGTATGCAGGCTAATGATGCACAACAAGAGGCATCAAGAATCTCGAGCTTCTTTAAAGAACCAATAAATTCAGGCAATTCTTCAAATGCTGTATATTTTAAATGCAGCCCGATCAATGATTTTAACTTTCTAGTGGAGTCTGGGATTTCTCTCAATGAGAGGCATCCCGATAACACTAAGTATTGCAGTGATGTGAGGGAGCCTATGGTGTCCGGAAGTAGAGCAAGTTTATCGCAACCACTTAAGTCAAGGAGAGATAAAGATGCTAGATGGCCTATGGAGTTTGGTATGGGTTAAGGATGCACAATAAAAGGCATCAAGAGTCTTGAGCTTCTTTAGAGAACCAATGAATTCAGGCAATTCTTCCAATGCTGTAGATTTTAAATCCAGTTTAGTCAATGATTCCAACTTTCCGATAGAGTTTGGAATTTCTCTCAACGAGTGACATTCCGATAATAACAATAAGCAGCGATGTGAGGGAGCCTATGGAGTCTGGAAGTTGAGCGAGTTTATCACATCCCCTTAGGTCAAGGAGAGACAGAGATGCTAGATGGCCTATGGAGCTAGGTATGTGGGTTAATGATGCACAATGAGAGGCAACAAGAGTCTTGAGTTTCTTTAGAGAACCAATGAATTCAGGCAATTCTTCCAATGCTGTAGATTTTAAATGGAGCTCAGTTAATGATTCCAACTTTCCAATGGAGTCTGGAATTTCTCTCAACGAGTGACATTCCGATAATAACAAGTGTTGCAGAGACACAATGGAGCCTATGGAGTCTGGAAGTTGAGCAAGTTTATCGCATCCCCTTAGGTCAAGGAGAGACAGAGATGCTAGATGGCCTATGGAGCTAGGTATGTGGGTTAATGATGCACAATGAGAGGCAACAAGAGTCTTGAGCTTCTTTAGAGAACCAATGAATTCAGGCAATTCTTCCAATGCTGTAGATTTTAGATGCAGTTCAGTCAATGATTCCAACTTTCCGATGGAGTCCGGGATTTCTCTCAACGAGTGGCATCTCGATAAATATAAGCATTGCAGAGTCTCAAGGGAGCCTATGGAGTCTGGAAGTTGAGTAAGTTTACCACATCCCCTTAGGTCAATGAGAGATAGAGATTCCATATGCCCTATGGTGCTAGGTATGCGGGCTAATGATGCACAATGAAAGGCATCAAGAGTCTTGAGCTTCTTTAGAGAACCAATGAATTCAGGCAATTCTTCCAATGCTGTAGATTTTAAATGTAGTTTAGTTAATGATTCCAACTTTCCGATGGAGTCTGGGATTTCTCTCAACGAGTGGCATTCGATAATAACAACCTCCGCAGCGATTTGAGGGAGCCTATGGTGTCCGGAAGTTGAGCAAGTTTATCGCAGCCACTTAAGTCAAGGAGAGATAAAGATGCTAGATGGCCGATGGAGTTTGGTATGCAGGTTAATGATGCACAACAAGAGGCATCAAGAATCTCGAGCTTCTTTAAAGAACCAATAAATTCAGGCAATTCTTCAAATGCTGTAGATTTTAAATGCAGCTCGGTCAATGATTCCAACTTTGCTGTGGTGTCTGGCATTTCTTTCAACGAGTGGCATTCCGATAATAACAACCTCTGCAGCGATGTGAGGGAGCCTATGGTGTCCGGAAGTTGAGCAAGTTTATCGCAGCCACTTAAGTCAAGGAGAGATAAAGATGCTAGATGGCCTATGGAGTTTGGTATGCAGGCTAATGATGCACAACAAGAGGCATCAAGAGTCTTGAGCTTCTTGAAAGAACCAACAAATTCAGGCAATTCTTCAAATGCTGTAGATTTTAAATGCAGCTCGGTCAATGATTCCAACTTTCCAATGGAGTCTGGCATTTCTCTCAACAAGGGGCATGCCGATAAAAACAAGCTGTAGAGCGATGTGAGGGAGCCTATGGTGTCCGGAAGTTGAGCAAGTTTATCACAGCCCTTAAGTCAAGGAGAGATAAAGATGCTAGATGGCCTATGGAGTTTGGTATGCAGGCTAATGATGCACAACAAGAGGCATCAAGAATCTTGATCTTCTTTAAAGAACCAATAAATTCAGGCAATTCTTCAAATGCTGTATGTTTTAAATGCAGCTCGGTCAATGATTCCAACTTTCTTGTGGAGTCTGGCATTTCTTTCAACGAGTGGCATTTGATAAATAACAATTGCGCAGCGATGTGAGGGAGCCTATGGTATCCGGAAGTTGAGCAAGTTTATCGCAACCACTTAAGTCAAGGAGAGATAAAGATGCTAGATGGACTATGGAGTTTGGTACGCAGGCTAATGATGCACAACAAGAGGCATCAAGAGTCTTGAGCTTCTTTAAAGAACCAATAAATTCAGGCAATTTTTCAAATGCTGTAGATTTTAAATGCAGCTCGGTCAATGATTCCAACTTTCCTGTGGAGTCTGGCATTTCTTTCAACGAGTGGCATTCCGATAATAACAACCTCTGCAGCGATGTGAGGGAGCCTATGGTGTCCGGAAGTTGAGCAAGTTTATCGCAGCCACTTAAGTCAAGGAGAGATAAAGATGCTAGATGGCCTATGGAGTTTGGTATGCAGGCTAATGATGCACAACAAGAGGCATCAAGAGTCTTGAGCTTCTTTAAAGAACCAATAAATTCAGGCAATTCTTCAAATGCTGTAGATTTTAAATGCAGCTCGGTCAATGATTCCAACTTTCCAATGGAGTCTGGCATTTCTCTCAACAAGGGGCATGCCGATAAAAACAAGCTCCGCAGCGATGTGAGGGAGCCTATGGTGTCCGGAAGTTGAGCAAGTTTATAGCAGCCACTTAAGTCAAGGAGAGATAAAGATGCTAGATGGCCTATGGAGTTTGGTATGCAGGCTAATGATGCACAACAATAGGCATCAAGAATCTCGAGCTTCTTTAAAGAACCAATAAATTCAGGCAATTCTTCAAATGCTGTATATTTTAAATGCAGCCCGGTCAATGATTTTAACTTTCTAGTGGAGTCTGGGATTTCTCTCAATGAGAGGCATCCCGATAATATTAAGTGTTGCAGTGATGTGAGGGAGCCTATGGTGTCCGGAAGTAGAGCAAGTTTATCGCAACCACTTAAGTCAAGGAGAGATAAAGATGCTAGATGGCCTATGGAGTTTGGTATGTAGGCTAACGATGCACAATAAAAGGCATCAAGAGTCTTGAGCTTCTTTAAAGAACCAATAAATTCAGGCAATTTTTCAAATGCTGTAAATTTTAAATGCAGCTCGGTCAATGATTCCAACTTTCCTGTGGAGTCTGGCATTTCTTTCAACGAGTAGCATGCCGATAATAACAACCTCTGCAGCGATTTGAGGGAGCCTATGGTGTCCGGAAGTTGAGCAAGTTTATCGCACCCCCTTAAGTCAAGGAGAGATAAAGATGCTAGATGGCCTATGGAGTTTGGTATGCAGGCTAATGATGCACAACAAGAGGCATCAAGAGTCTTGAGCTTCTTTAAAGAACCAATAAATTCAGGCAATTTTTCAAATGCTGTAGATTTTAAATGCAACTCGGTCAATGATTCCAACTTTCCTGTGGAGTCTGGCATTTCTTTCAACGAGTGGCATTCCGATAATAACAACCTCTGCAGCGATTTGAGGGAGCCTATGGTGTCCGGAAGTTGAGCAAGTTTATCGCAGCCACTTAAGTCAAGGAGAGATAAAGATGCTAGATGGCCGATGGAGTTTGGTATGCAGGTTAATGATGCACAACAAGAGGCATCAAGAGTCTTCAGCTTCTTTAAAGAACCTATAAATTCAGGCAATTTTTCAAATGCTGTAGATTTTAAATGCAGCTCGGTCAATGATTCCAACTTTGCTGTGGTGTCTGGCATTTCTTTCAACGAGTGGCATTCCGATAATAACAACCTCTGCAGCGATGTGAGGGAGCCTATGGTGTCCGGAAGTTGAGCAAGTTTATCGCACCCCCTTAGGGCAAGGAGAGATAAAGATGCTAGATGGCCTATGGAGTTTGGTATGCAAGCTAATGATGCACAACAAGAGGCATCAAGAGTCTTGAGCTTCTTTAAAGAACCAATAAATTCAGGCAATTCTTCAAATGCTGTAGATTTTAAATGCAGCTCGGTCAATGATTCCAACTTTCCTGTGGAGTCTGGCATTTCTCTCAACAAGTGGCATCCCGATAAAAACAAGCTCTGTAGTGATGTGAGGGAGCCTATGGTTTCCGGAAGTTTAGCAAGTTTATCGCACCCCCTTAAGTCAAGGAGAGATAAAGATGCTAGATGGCCTATGGAGCTTGGTATGCGGGCTAATGATGCACAATAAGAGGCATCAAGATTCTTGAGCTTCTTCAAAGAACCAATTGATTCGGGTAATTCTTCAATTTCCGTATATGTTAGGTGCAACTGAGTTAATGACCCAAGACAGCCTAAGTATTCTGGAAGTCGAGCAAGTTGTTCACATCGAGCAACTTTTAGAATCTCCAGTTTTGTCCAATAACCTACCGCAATAGGAATCTCTCGTATCTTTGTCTCATTTAAGAGAAGTTCCCTCAATTCTTCCATTCTACAAACTCCTAGCGGTAGCTCCTTTAGTTTCAAACAACCATTGACATTCAAGGAGATGAGGGTGTGGATGTCATTGATAGAAGGATGAATCTTTTCCAGATCCTTACAATCTTCAAGAATCAAAATCTCCAAGCTCCTGTAAGCGGACAAGTCTGGAGTTGTTCTCAAAGCACAACCCGTGAGGTTGAGAACTTTAAGTTTGGTTGCCATCTGAAAGAAAGAAAGGATACCTCCGTGAGATTGGAGATAAATACCCATGCCCCACTGCTCCTTCACAATTGTCTTATTTAATTTAGTCATTTCTTTTTTGTAGTATTTTGGCTACACGAAAATATATATGTTTTTAAGCGTATTATTGCAAAGAGAATGTTAGGGAAGTATGAGTGCTAACTACAATTATTGGTAAAAACATTTCATAGAAAATATGATACCTAATTTTTCAAAGTTATGGCGATGTTGTTACTTGTTAATTAGAGATATGCAAATTTTATTGTAAAAATAAATGGCTACTTTATTCATGAAAAGAAAATTTTAAATGCTATGTGTATAAGATATAAAAATGTTATTAAAAATATTTAAATGCCATTGGAAGGATGATTTAATGACTCATATAACATTACATTTTTATAATTGTGTTGTACGGTGACTTCAAGAATGAACAATTATAGTGAATAAATATCGTGTGCAACAAGTCAAAGCAATTCACATATTATTTAAAGTACTCTAAAAGTAACAATGAATTTTGAATTCTAGTATGTATTTACAAGTCACCGTGCAGAAGTTTATGTTTCTCCTTGAAAGAAGATCCATACATACATATAATAAGACTTGCTAAAAAGACATACTTTTCCATGGGGAGAAATTAACCGGAAGCCATAAAACACTTAACTTAAAGTTAAGATAGACACAATATTGTAATTATATTTTTGATATATATTAATTAATATAGTTTAAAAAAAAAGTTTGTTTAGCATGTCTAATGGTAAGTATGACTGGTTGTTATGATATTAAAGGGCAGAAGCTTCTGGCATATTTTACGTCTTATGCTTAGAGGAAAATCCATCATATGAACAGGGATTTTTAGAAGAAAGAAATGAGAACTTGGTGCAATTGGACCTGGCGATAACATGTGATTATTTATAAGAGATATGTCTTCTTTACATCTTACCTTTAATGGACCCCATCCTCCCCAGTCCTCTGAAATCTGACTACACCACAAATCGAGCACGATTAAATTCTTCAGGTGAAAGTTTGCAACTCCAAAGTCCAAGCAACAATAACCCCATTCAATCCATCTTAATTGAGGAAGTAAGTTTTGATAATTTCCAGTGAGATTCACACCGTCCATTTGAAGGAATCTTAAGTTGGTCAAATCTTTAAATTTCTCAGCTGCGTAGCTTCTTTCTCTATCATATTCGCTTAGACAAAGGGCCTCAATCATACTAGTGCCCTGCAGTTGGAAAATATTGTAGATTGTAGTACTGAATCATGGGATGAGACCAACTGTATATAAGAAAAGATGCATTGATTTCAAATTTGTTGTCATACTATTATGATGTAGTGTTCTCACCTTCAACTTCATGACATTACAGGTTGTGATTGCATATTATTTGTCTATCAAATGTAAAAATGCGAAGCTCAAGGGAGGGTCCCTGAATTTTACTTACAACAAAATCCTATCTCATATTCTTTATGTGTGAAACTACATGGCTCTTACTGTTCAAATATATCTAATAAACTTGCCGTCAAATCAAATATCAATACTAAAGAATCCCAATTGTAGAATGCACCTTTTTTTTTCTTATGTATCTTGTTTGCAATTCTCAATAGCAAAATGAAAACAAAAATTCCATCCCAAGAAGTGCACACATGTTTTACATTCCTTTCTTATCATCTGTTTTTACAACGAGACTTTTTCATTGTATGGGGCATAAAACATATATTAAATGTTATATAAATGGCTTTAACTTCTCTTTTTATTTAGTACAGTTGTTTGATGCTATCTTTTCATTGCGTGTTGATTTTGTTACAGAGAAATAACAGTCATGTTTGATCAATTTGCCCATAGATTAATAAGATCTTGCTAACGAGACAATTGGACATGAAGATTAATTATATTACGTTAATATTACTTCCTTGCAAGCATAAGTTGTGAAGTTGTTTAGTTTTATCACTAATTATCATTCTTTTATAAATTTCTAAAAAAGTTGTAAGTGTAAAGCTATTTTATTACTCAAATGTAATATTCGATGATTTTTTATTTAAAAGTAGGGTCATGTATGTATTTAGATATTAAAATTCCAAGTTTAATAAGTATTATTCCTAGCAAAAAAAAAATAAGAAGTATTATGTTAAAAACCTTAGTTCTGACAATACTTCAACATTAAAATTTTTATAGCTATGGGATTGAAGATCTATGTTTGTTAGTGTAAGTTTTGTTGAAAATTCACGGTTCTCAAATTAAATTAATATTGTTTAAAACATATCATTGTAAATATATATTCTTATAGAAGTACAATGTAACGTTGTAAACAAATCTATAATTCCATCTCTAAAATTTCTTGTATGCACTTTTCACGGAAATCGTGAATGGGGAATTAATTTTCAGGTATGTCTATTTATAACAAGATATCATAATAACTGTTCTTTTATAAAATTGTCGGGATCATGAAATTTGTTGGGAAGTGCTCATTACTCTTTCAAACGAAGTCATTTAGTTTTATAGTCTTTATTCTTGACCATACACTATTTTTTGAATGATAAAAGTCGGATCCAAAATAATATATTGCTAATATTATTTACTTCATCCAAAACAGTACGTTTTTTTTTTAAATAATGTAGATAAGTAGAGCCTCCATCCAAACTCTCATGAACGAACATGATTATTCAAAGTATTACATTTAAAGATGTATCCCTTTTTAAATTTTTTTAATGATTACTTAGGCTTCCTTGATTTTTAATACGGTTCGTTTGTTATTCTACTACCATTTCTCTGATTTCTCGAATTAAAAACAGAAGTACATATCGATTAGTGTCAATGACTTTATTGTCGCATCAAAAAACGTTTCTCTACAAAAAACGGCATTTAACCAATAGTACAATATTCCTATTTTGATGAATAGATATTTCTTGGGAGTTACATGCTTGGAACAGACACTCCTTTTTGCATTTTCAGTTGCATAACTGTAGATGACTTTATTTAACGGTACATGTATTATATATAGTTCTTTTCCTTCTTTGCTACTTCTTTTATGTTTACATTAACAGACACCCTTTTTTTCCTGAAAGGGTAAGTTTGAATAGACACGTTTCTTCATATTTATAATAGTAATTTAGAAGGTATTTGTTTTTGAAATAGTATGTTTGTTATGTGATTTGCAATTCCTCTTCTTTTTCCAATTAAATAAATAGCATGACCACATGAATTTTCAAATAGACTCAACTTCACTTGTACAATAAAATTCTCTTACACAGAAATTCTTTCTTTTTAAAAATGAAATACATGTCATATGTCCTTGGAGCTATGCCATGACTCGAGATTGGGACACCTAGAGTGCCATAACTTGGCACCAAGGGACACTTAAGTGCCATAACTTTAAAATGGTACATTTAAGTGCCAATATCGGAGTAAAATGGGACACTTAAGTGCCACTCCGGCGAAAATCCGGCCAAATGGCTAACGTGGCAATTTTCCGGCAAGTTTGGTCCAAAACGGCGTTGTTTTGCATGCTGACGTGGCGGAAAAAATACAAAAACGACGCCGTTTCGTGTCTACGTGTAAATAATAATATAAAAATTAATTTTATTTAAAATATTCAAAAAATTAAGAAAAATTTAAAAAATTAAGAAAATTTTATAAATTTTATAAATTTTAAAAAATTAAGAAAAAGGGGGGGAGGTCGAACGGGGGCGGCCGAGGGCCGAGCCCTCGCCACCGCCGCCTCCCGTCGTCGGCCGGGAAGGGCCGGCGACGGAGGGGGAGGGTCGGGACGGGTCGCCGACCCTTCCGGCAACAACGGGAGCCCTCGCCGCCCCGTTCGACCTCCCCCTTTTTTTTAATTTTTTAATTTTTAAATTTTTCTTAATTTTTTACAATTTTTTTAAAAAATTTAAATTTTTTCTTAATTTTTAAATTTTTTAAACTTTTTTTTAATTTTTTGAATATTTTAAATAAAATTAATTTTAAATCTAATTTAATTAATTTTTATATTATTATTTACACATAGACACGAAACGGCGTCGTTTTTGCATTTTCTCCGCCACGTCAGCGTGCAAAACGATGCCGTTTTGGACCAAACTCGCCGGAAAGTCGCCACGTAAGCCATTTGGCTGGATCTTCGCCGGAGTGGCACTTAAGTGTCCCATTTAACTTCAAAACTGGCACTCAAGTGTACCATTTTAAAGTTATGGCACTTAAGTGTCCCCTGGTGCCAAGTTATGGCACTTGGGCTGTACTTCTGCCGCCATGACTCATAACTCAACAATTTTCTGGCTACCTAAAAAATATTGAGAAATGCCTCTAGTCACATGCAATGCACATGTAATTTTTACTAGTAAAATTTAGAAATTTTTCCATATTGCATCTATCATGAATAACCTTCCCATATTTATTCTTAGAATTGTATGATCTTCGACATTGTGTTTCCGTTGACACATTATTTAAGCACTTATTAACATACTTAGTTACTTCCATTTGTCTTTCCACTCATTTATTTTTATTCCTTAATAGCACATGCTTCTTTATGCAAAATCTTTTGCTTTTTTTTTCTTGGTGATTATTTATTTATATAGTGTCTTCTTTATAACGGAACAAAATAATGTTTAGATTCTCTATTTTTAGAGTGTGTAGATTGTAATAGTAGTAGATGTCTACCATAATGTAATATATCGTATTTTTGAGGATTCAGTAGTATGTAAATACGTTATTAACTCAAGATGATCATACTACCCTTTGTGGAGGAGCTTTAAAAGAAAGAGAGAAAATAAATAAATACGCATGGATCAAGAGAAGAATCTGAGTAAAATATTTATGGCTCTCTTACTCCCGTTTATTGGAAAAATTCTACTTTTTCTTCTAACGTCTTTGTTTGATCCAAAGATCTTACCACATGAAATATTCCATTTCGTTGTACACATATACTAAGCTTTAGTTACGTGTGCGCATATATATATATATATATTATGTAGCAATGCATTATTACGACAAATTTAGATTATTGGAGCACGTTTGATTACAGTAATAGCAATTATAGTCTATTACAATATTTACTTGCAGCAATAGCTATTCCCAAAATTCATGTCTTTATTCCCACTCACTCTATCAATGTTAGATTAATAATTATAACTAAGATATATATATATATATATATATATATATATATTAATTATAATCATCTTATATTATTTATGTCAAGATAACATCAATTATACTTCTTTTGACTTTAATGACATCTTATATGATTAATAAATAAAATTGTTAAATAACAGGTAAATAGTCGATCAAAGAGTGATTAGGTTATCTTCATAGTACGTAATTATTTATTATGTTAGAAATATATATAACATACTAATTAGCATAATATTAGTTGCTCCCTATTAGGTACAGTTATCTAAATTTTTCATATGAAAATTACATTATCCATAACATAATGAAAATCTTAATTACTGCTTACATTAATTAATGCTCAAATGTGATATAATTATGTCAATCATACAATCAGTTATGTAATAGATATTTTTAAGTTTTATGGAATCCCATATTACGTAATTAAGTTAAAATCAAAATCATTGATTAATTATTAAATTATAAGATAATTTTTTATATTAAATTGCAATATCTTGATGATATATGTTGCATTGCACTCATTATTGGCTATTAAAATGGTAATCGTTATAATATCAGATTTATTTTAATACAATCACATGTTATGTTCTTAATTTTTAATTAAATCATAAATAAATTATCGGAAGCTAAACAAATGTGATGCAATATATTATATAATCAATAAATTCTATGCGGTCATAAACTTATGAATCATGATAGATTATTAAAGTGACAATCACTCTAATTATGATTTAGGCGTATTTTGGTAATTTTAAATGCTATTTCCCCCTTATTTACATATGTCGTTTATGAAACCAAAGATTATAATAATTATTACATTACTTTACCAATCAGCATATAGCTATTACAACTTTATCACATTTCAGCATTATAGCTATCACATTACAGCCTTCCTCCATTACTGCACCCATACGGGCTATTAGTGTAAGTCGTTGACTACCACTCTAGTTATTGCAGATTCATCAAATTGAGAAGAATATAGAAGATCGAGATCTAAAACTACAGTGCGCAATTGACGCTAGAAGTACTTTGAGTGTTAAATGTCTAAGTAAGATATTTATGCCTCTATTAGTCCCATCTAAAAGTATATTGAGTGTTACAAGGGACGACCACTGTGATTGGAAAGGCGTCCCATTGTGACTCAAAAATGACCATCCTCACAAAAAAAAATAATAATAATAATAATAACAGGCTTTACAAGTAGATGAATTAATAAATTGTCCATCATAGAAGGGGAAAAAATATGTTTCAAGGGCTCTATCACATGACAACATAAACTTCAATAGTAAACATAACGATATGTATAATAAGTGATAGCCGTTATGATTGAAAGTTCTATGGATACTCATTATGAGAAAATATTCTGTCATATTTTATAAACAAATTATAATAAAAAACGATAAAAAGTTTATATACAATGATAGCTCGTATTCAACAAATAAATGATAGGAATGTACTAAATATGTGCTAAATAAATTGCTTGCAAGGGTTAAATGATGTAGAAATATTATTAAACCATGTAGTCTATATTTGACAAATAAAAGACAGATAAAAGAATCACACGATAGCCCATATTTAGCAAATGACGATATAAAATTAACTAAACCTTTTTTTATAATAATATGCTCACTAAGAGTTGAACATGATTGTGAATATTTGACAAACAAAAGTTATTAGTGAATTAAAAGAAAAATTATCCATCATCACAAAAATAAAAAATAATATTAGCAAATTCGTAGAATAAATTATCCACTATTGTGGAAAGTCAATAGAATGAAAATAACATATGTTTAGAGGGTTACATTGCAAGATTGTGCATATATCTTAAATAAATATGAAAATCACATCGGCCAATTGACTGAGCTGACTATTGGTAGACAATAAAGAACATGATTGCACAAACTGTGAAAGATAAATGACTACATTATAAGAAAAAAATAGATGGGGGACTAGATCGGATAAATAATAATACTTAGGAGACTAAAAGTATACTTAACCCTAGGGGTGTGCATGGTCCGGGCGGGCGGTTCCCGACCTAGAACCGGGAACCGCCCACTAAGGACCGGTTCCGAAAAATTGGAACCGGAATCCACCCGTTTGTTGCATGGATCCACCCGGGAACCGGACCACCGGTCCAATCCAGTTCCTGGGTGGATCCATGGAACCGATCTTGACGCGAAACAATTTTGGTTTTCAACATAGAACGATTATGTGACATCAAAGCAAGCCAAAAAAGAAAAACCAAATTTAAGTACGTGGAACAAAAATTCATTTGTTGCAACTATAAATGCAACCAATGAAGGAATGGATGTACGTAAGTTGATATAGAGGCGGAGAGAGTAGTAAGTGTTCAGGAAAAATGGGTCTCTCTTAAAGCTATGAACTGGACATAATCCCTCATCAGGTCGGCAAAATATCACAAGTCACACAGACAAATCAAAGGAGGTGAAATGAGGCACCATCCAAACACAGGAAAACAAAGGAAGTGCAACTAAACAAGACTTTATTGAATACATCACCTTCATCATTATATTAATAAATAAACTAAACAACCAAAAAGCATAAGAATTCCCCAATATTCAGCTTTGTATTCATCCTGCAACAGAAACAATTGCCACAAAACAATTGCTTTGTATTCAATTTTAGTAATTTTTTTTTATATTAAAAGGGAACTGGTCCGGTCCAGGTGGGCGGGCGGGCAGATCCGCCCATGGAACCGGGAACCGGACCGGTTCCCTCAAGAACCGCCAATTCCGAGCGGTTCCGGTCCGGTTCCGGGCAGTCCGGGCGGTTCCCGGGTATTTTGCACACCCCTACTTAACCCCAATCTTAAACAAGATGTGGCCAAGATAATAGCTAATTGGTAATCACCATAAACGAACGGAGGTCTCGTTTCTCATAGCGAACAAAACATAAGAAGTCAATACTCAGTAAAAGAAAAAGGAAAGAGAAGACCTCATAAGAAATCAAAGCAAAACTTCAAATATCAAACACGTGCATCAAACATAAATGTGGGAAAAGCTTGGCCGCCAACAATTTATAGAAGTCAGCTTTTTTTAAAAAGTGCTCTGTTAAACATTATATTTCTATAATTTTGTAGTTGCATTGGAGTTACCGAAAGAGTGTCCCCATCACTATATATATAATCAATAACCAAGAAATTGCTCCTCAATTACGTTCCAAAATCAGGTGAGAACAGCAATTAATCGGAAGAGCTCTTTTGCTAGTAGAAGCAACAATTCACTAAACTTTATCTTAAACATAAAAGAGAAAATAAACTTCCATTCACTAACTGAGACAAGTAGATAAAACTCTTACCTTGTTATTGTCAATCACATCTGCAGCTTCCTCACTATTCCATAATCTGCTACGATTTTGAGGTTCCCTTCTATTTTCTTGACGAACAATTTCCCTTCCAAAATCTCTCAATTGATCATGCATCATTAGATTGCCATCTTTGTCAATTTTAATTAGGGACATGAGACTCAATACTTCAATCCCCTTCTCCGGAAAAAAACCGCAGTCATCCCACATATAAGTTGGACTTTTTTTAGATGATTCAATAAAAAAGCATGCTATATCCAGAAAAATCTGTTGCTCTTCATATTCCAATGCATTGTAACTTATCCGCAATGTCTCTTGCACTTTCTTCTCGGGTACTTTCTTTAACTTCTCTAATGTATCTTTCCATACTTTTTCTGTCCTTCCATATAAGAATGAACCTATAATTTCAAGAGCTAAGGGAAGCCCTCCAGTAGTATATACAACATCACGAGAGATAACTTCATAATCTCTTTGAGGAGAATTCTTTCTAAAGGCATGTCTATTAAATAAAATCAATGATTTATCCAAAGGCAACTCATTGAGTTGGTACATGTGGTCTGCCCTAGCCTCGTCAAGAATCCTCTTGTTTCTAGTTGTTATGATGACCATACTTCCAGCTTTAAACCAACATCTGTCTCCGGCCAGAGCATTCAATTGAGTATTATCATTTATATCATCAAGAATAATGAGTACTTTCTTACATAAAAATCGAGATCGGATGACACTCTTTCCCTCATACACACTAGGCACATCATATGGACTTCTCAATATATCGTAGATGAGCTGCTTTTGTAGGTATTCAATACCCTTGTGCATAGATCTTTCTCGTACATCTGCCATGAAGCTATGGTGTTCAAATTGGATAGAGAGATTGTTGTACAGGACCGTTGCAAGAGTTGTCTTACCGATACCGCCCATTCCATAAATTCCAATAATCCTTGTATCATTAAATTTGGGATCTATCAAGGCCATGATGTCTTCCACCCGCTCATCAATTCCAACAAACTGTTCAGGAAGAATGAGTTGAAAAGTTCTTAACTCCATCGTAACTCTTCTAACAACCGATTTAACCAATGTGGCTTCATGCCTGTAAGATAACAATATAAGTTTCAATAAATGATGGCAATATTGATATTCTTTTTCAAGATCTAGTTATGAAAAACTAAACAATGTTTTGGTGGAGAATTATGTACCCATTGTCAAATTTCTCTGATTCCCATCCTTTCAGATGGCTGACTTCTTCTAGTGCTTCTTCCCATTCTTTCACAACCATGTTGGCCAAATTCTTTCTATTTGCATTGATAGCATCTCTAAATCTCCCTGTAGGATGCGGCACCTGCGACGGTTCAACTTTGTAAAATATGGGCAACACTATTTGCCCTTTGCTTCTCTTGCACTTCAACATATGAGTTAGCTCGCGAAGGCACCATTTGCTGGAAGCATAGTTCTCCGAGATAATTGCGATTGAGATCTTAGACTGCGTAATGCTGTAGAGAAGTTCTGGACCAATCTCCTCACCAAAACGGAGCTCATTATCGTCTCTAAATACATGAATTCCTGCAGCAACAAGAGCATTATAAAGATGATCGGTAAAGCCTTTGCGAGTATCTTTTCCTCTAAAGCTCAAGAACACTTCGTAATTATTTCCTCCCATCTTTTTGGTTCCGCCTTCATAATCATCTACAAGTGGAGAGGACGATGAGGAAAAAGCCCCGGGATTCGGATCTTCTGAATGAGTGGGTTCATAATCCTTTCCTTCCATCTTTTTGGTTCCGCCTTCATAATCACCTACAAGTGGAGAGGACGATGAGGAAAAAGCCCCGGGATTCAGATCTTCTGAAGGAGTGGGTTCATAATCATTTCCTTCCATCTTTTTGGTTCCGCCTTCATAATCACCTACAAGTGGAGAGGACGATGAGAAAAAATCCCCGGGATTCGGATCTTCTGAATGAGTGGGTTCATTTCTTTCCATGTCGAGAGAATTGGAGGAGCACAGCCTACAAAGGCAGTAAAAGAGGTTGAGGAAGACACCCCACATATCGAGTCTTTTAGGCTCCGCCTCCGTAGTCACCTACAAAGGCAGTGAAAGAGATTGATGGAGCAAAGCCTCAAAGGAAACCAGTAAACACTGAAGAAAAATATGGAATCCCACATCTGGGAATTGCTGAAATGTCTGTCAAAGCTCAATTTGTGGCTACATTCAAACAAAAATAGTGTGATTGACCAAATAGGAGATTGATCGAGCGGAGCCTTGAAAAAAAAAGGGCTAGATTTCACATTCCAGATCTTGGAATGCAGAAATGTCTCCAAGAACTCAAACCAAAACTCATCTAAAGAAAATGGAGCAATCGAATACCTGAGGAGTGCTCAAACAACACAATCCACCCACTGCTGCGATCTTCGCCTGTTCTCAGCCTTCGACGTCGGGTTAACTGTACTCAACTCCCTCTACCGTGCAGTGCTTAAACAATGCTGAGTTATTGGCGTCCAACTGTCCCAGACCCCTTTATCCTCGGAAACAAAGTAGAAATTTCCCTCTTCAAGCGGACCCATGTCGCACCTCCTCTCCACTTTGCTTGAGCACCTCCTCTCCACTTTGCTTGACAGCTGCGACGGTCAGATGCTCTGAAACCGAAGCCCACGAGTGGCCCCCGCCTCGCATCTCGAGGATGTCTTCGGCCACTGGGAATGTACCGAATTGCCCCCTCGAGCTCGCGTGGCGCGCGGTCCGAGCAAGTTCCCGGTTGGGACTTTCGGAGCGATTTCTTTTGGCTTTTGAAAAGGGAGACGGGAAATACGCAATTCTCCTCGACAGCGCGGAGGTAGCGCTAACTGAGGTGGCTCTATTTTGGCTCTCTCTCAAGACTAATGAGGTGCATTACCTCCTTCTAAATAAAAGAGAATTTTGGTATGCAACCCTTTGATAAAAACTTAGGTTGCACTTAACAATATAATAGATGTTTAACATTTAAAAAATTAAAAATAAGTATATTCTTTAAGTTAAATTACTAAAAGAATTGTATAATTACCTATGTGATGGTATTTACATATTTGGAATCTTTCAAGTGCTTTCTATCAACAAAAGTTTGATTGTGACAGTTGCTAGGGAATAGAAAGTAAAAATTAGTATACGAAGACTAGATACGCAATGTGTGTTTGGTTCTTTACATTTGTAAGCATAAATTATTTCATATTTGGGGACTTGTGTCTTACCCAATACTTGCATTAGTGGAGAATTTGTTGATCTGTGGATTTATTGGAGGTTTGTTTGTCAAAACAAACTGAGTGCTTTTCCTTGTCCCACATACGAAAAGTGGGAGGGAGTGAGCCAATTTAAAAGTGTGGGATTTCTTTTATGTACTTAAAGGAATGATTGGGTGGGGTTATACCCCACCATACCCGCGTGCGGGTGCGCAATTATTTGGCGCACTTAAGACTATGGTGTCTTAGTTTGATAATATGCTTATCTTTGGAACGAATATGACTGGAATTAATGAAACTAAGAAGTATCTAATTTCCATGTTTAAAATGAAAGATTTGGGTAAAGTAGATACTATCTTAGGTATTAAAGTTAAGAAACATAGTGGGACTTATTACTTAAGTCAATGTAGTTATGTTGAAAAATTATTAAATAAATTTCAACATCTTGGTTTTAAAGAAATAAGTACTCCATTTGATTCCGATATTAAATTAAATTATAATACTGATAGAGCGGTAGCACAACTAGAATATGCAAGTGTTATATTGTCTTGAATGTATGCGATGCATTGTATTAGACCCGATATTGCTTATTATGTATGCAAATTGAGTAGGTATACTAGTAATCCAAGTATAGAACATTAGAGAGCTATTACTAGAATTTTTTATTATCTTAAGAGAACTAAAAATTTAGGATTATTCTACAATAATTATCCAGCTGTATTAGAAGGATACATTGATGCTAGTTGGATTACAAGTGTGGGAGATGAGCGTTCTACTTTTGGATGGATCTTCACACTAGCTGGAAGTGCTGTATTTTGGGCGAGTAAGAAATTTATATGTTTCGATGCAACAACAAGATGTTATTTGTAACAAGTAGTTTTGTAGACATGTATAACTCATTCAACAATTGAATTTGAATTTATTGCTTTGGCGGCAGCTGGGAAAGAGGCTGAATGAATTAGAAATTTGTTGTTGGATATCAAATTATAGCCTAGTCCTACGCCTCCTATTTCTATCCACTGTGATAGTCAGGCCACTTTGGCAAGAGCCTATAGTAGCACCTATAATGGTAAATCTAGACACATTAATCTAAAACATAAATATGTGAGACAATTGATTAAGGATGGTATCATAACAATTGTCTATGTGAGGTCAAGTAAAAATCTTGTCGTCCTTTGACGAAGGCTTTACCAAGACATATGGTAATAACAACCTCACAAGAAATGGGGTTGAAACCCTTTAATTGAAATCACCAATAATGGTAACCCGACATTTTTCTAAAGCATTACTAGTTACAAGGTTTAATAGGTAAGAACAAGTTATTGAATGCGATTGTTTGATACTGACGTAACCCTGATATGAGAAGTCAGTATCGTTTGTTACATTTTGTAGGCTGAGTTAAATTCTTAATGAAGTATAATACAAGTTTGTAGTGTATTAATAGTAACAGAAACACATGGTAGATATTTCACCTATATGAGCTTAGAAGCGGTGCCACTTCTTACGAAAGTAAGGGTTAAAGAGCTCATGAAAGAGGATCACACACAATGCCATAATAGTGCGGAGTAATATAGAACTTCTCGCTGAAACAAGAGGTTAGTGTATGTGCAGTATGTCCAGTTCTATTACATAAAAGTACAAGTTCAAAGCCGAGCTACTTGTCACTTTGATAGAGCTTTGATATACTTGCACTAAGTAAAGGTTTAACTCAAAAGAGACCTTTATATATGTATATTAATCTTACTAAAATTTTGGCTGTACGGTTTTTTTTTTAATTTAATTTTGAAATCTTTGTTTTTACAAAAAAAAAAAAATGGGAGATTGTTGGAAGTTTGTTTGTCAAAACAAACTGAATGTTTTTCCTTGTCCCACATAGGAAAAGTGGGAGGGAGTGAGCCAATTTAAAAGTGTGGGATTTCCTTTTTGTGCTTAAAGGAATGATTGGGTGGGGCTAAACCCCACCATACCCGTGCAAGGGTGCAAGAATAATTGCTTTTTATTTTTTATGTGATTAATTTTTAATCAATTCAAAGGTTACTTTTCATTTTGAGAATTTTCGGAAAAGAAATATAAAATGAAAATTCAAAATTTTATTTATTTTTAAAAAATTAATTAAAAATTATTATTTCGAATTTTGTTTATGTCTTTTCAAGACAACCTTTGAAAAATTACTTATTCGGTTTGCAACTTTTCCCAAAGGGTTGCAATTGTTCGGTTTTTGACTTCTTCCGAAGAGTCGCATTTGTTTATCCGAACAATTTTTTTAAATGACGTGTTTGTTCATTCTTTGGCAATTTTTACGAAGAGTTGCAAGATTGTTTAATATATATACTTGTCATTTTTCGGAAGGAAAGAGTAGTCATTTTCGAGTCTTCTTTCTGAAAAACTGCAACCAATTTTTCGATTGTTTCCTAGAGAGATCTTAGAGAAATACTAGAATTACTATATAGTATTCTCATTTGAGACTTTGTTATATCCTGGAGGATTTTTTCCGGTGACTATTAGCAACTTTGTGGGGCAAATAAATCCTTAAAGAAAGTGATATCACGCCTTAAAGTCCGACTTGAATACTCTGAATATCCGTCTTCATTGTTTCACTCAATTCGAAGCTATATTTTTCCTACAGAATTTAAATTGTTAAGATCCGAAATATATTCAACAACGTACTCTAATAATGGCTTAAAATAAATTATTGCTCAAGTAATTTCAAGTTGAACCTTATGTACTATAACTCGACTTTCAACTTGACACAACTTTTTTCTTTTTCTTTTTCTCTTTTGCCAATTTTGAACTTAATTCATTGTGAAAAATAAGCTGCGAGTACATGCCCAGCCTGATAAAACTGAAAAATAATTACTGAAAATTTTGAGTGCTGAATTTCAAATATGGACCATTTTAAGTACTTAAAATGAAAGAAATTGCTGTTTGGTAATGTCCACAGCATTACACGGAAAGTGCGGGAATCTATGCACGTGCCAACACGACTTGATTATAAAATTGGGGCGTGGAAAGTATTTTTTTAATGATAGTGTGGCACACAGCACATGGGGCTTTCTTTTTCCCTCGTCTCTTCTGGCAATGGCTTTACGGACTCATATTGTTACTCGAGCGCTAGTTGGATTTTGTCGTTTTTTATTGGTCATTTATTTATTGGATGGGGTATTTGTCACTGTCATTGTTATCATAATCACTTAAACAAGGTTATATTTGAGTATTACACTTAACATCTTAGCCATTAGTATGTGTATATATCTTTAATAAAGAAGGTAATGCAAATGAAGCAATCTTAAGGTATTCTACAACTTTTTAGCCATTTTGCTTTGTTGGAATGTAAGAGCTGTTCTCTCTCTTAATGTTCATGATCCAATAAATATAAATCCTCCTTATATTAGTGACAAAAAATGGAGAAGAACAACACATACTTGTTATAGTTGTTTATCATTAATGATTGGATATTATGAACCAACTATACTATAAAATCATGACGTAGACCAATTATTTTGCCTTATAATATTGCATCATAACCAATTTTTTTAATTTTATTTTATTTTTGTTTCCTACGTAGAATCTATGTTGTTAGCATCTTAAATGTACTACCTCAAATTACAAATGGGAAAAAAAAAAGTGATAAATTAGTGGATATTGTAGTTCATAAGTATGACAGTTTACTTTACCCAAAAAAAAAAGTATGACAGTTTACTGGTTATGTGTTTCATTATGAAAAGAATAAGCAAGTATATGCATATAATAAAAATCAAATAGCAAAGAGAAAGCAAAATAAAGTTTAGGGAAGAATATGAAATGCAATTTCTTTCGTGTTATAAAGTTCATTTTTATCTTGCTAATTGTGCTTTTACTAACTAGTCCATGTGATCAATGGATGTAATCAAGGCAAAAGAAATTTTATGAATTGTTTATGTTGTCGAGAGAAAAGATATATGCACACTCAAAGCTACTCAAGAATCAAGAAGTGTGCAACAAAGGACGAAATTAGTGAGGTGCTAGACTTTTACTGGCTTGGAAGGCAAAATATTTAGAGTGAATGAACCAACCTTCCATTATTAGAAAAGAATAATGGAAATTTGTCTACCTAGCTAGGGTTCCCTCTTCCTACCAAGATATAATATGATTATTAGTGACTATTTGTGGAAAGTCCATAATTACCTACTACTCTATGAAAATGTGTATTGCAACTTTTATATTGTGTTTTAGCAAATACTTCATAATTAGAGTACCTCTAAAGTTACCATAGTTTAAAGTTTATCACATACAAAGATTGCAACACTTCACAATACAGCACAATTACGTTTTAATAATAGTTATACCAACATAATCGGGACCAGAAAAAAAAAATTATTAGTCATTTATGTTGTCCAGAGGAAATATATACGTTTGCCCACCTCCGTTACCTCCACCAATTTTCAGCCTCCGACGTTGGATACGCAACGCTCTTTAGTGTGTGTGCTTGAGCAATGCCTTGAACTGTGTGCAAGGTGTTTTGATTTAAAGTGAGAACAACCTTACCTTGACTTGAGTTGACTTGACATGAATTGCCTTTTTCATTAATAAAGAAATAGAGAAGAAAACCAAAGGAAAATAATTGCACGCATAATTTCTGCAGCATTTTGCTGAAAGTGCGCGGAACCATCTTATGTAAGTGCTTCTTGACTGGACTTGTTTTCTTTTTTTCTATTGATAAAAGAAAAGGAAAAGAAAACTAACCAGGACTCCCATGCTCTCGATGCTAATAGGTAGGGGTGAGCGGTTCCAGGTTCCTTACAGGTTCCGCCTGGAACCTGGAACCTACCCTCGGGTACAGGTTCCTCATTTTGTGGAACCTGGAACCTACCCGTCAGAATCTGGAACCTGGAACCTACCCTGTCACAGGTTCCAGGGTCGGTTTCAGGGTCCAACGGGTTCTTTTTTTTTTTTCATTTTTAGTTAAACAAAACGAAAATGAACGCAACAATAATAAACAAGTTCGTCATTTATGAGAGAGAATACAAAACAAATAAAATTGAACAGCGACACGTGCAACTTTTTTCCATGGCAGCTCGTCGACACGCGGGCTGCTCATCATCAAAGTCGAAACAGCAACAGCATCGTTGATGGCAAAACAACAAGGTCTAGAAAAAGCACTAACAAAAATTTGACATTCAAAAACACTAATCTCAGTTCAGAGCATTTCTGTGGAATAATATCAAGGCATCCTCTAAAATCAACCAACTCATCATATGCCTACTTTGGAAACTTGTGACAAAACTTATTAAAAAGCTTCCACAAAGAGACACCAAATAGTCTGTGCCTTACCCTTGCAATGTTGTAAATAGCAGTTTTGCAATCTGGAAGAATGCTGATGGACCAAGGCAGCAAGTCATATTGCCCGTTTCCAAAATTGACTCTGACAGAACACTTCGTGCCGTAGTTTGCCAGGAGGCCGCGCATCTGCTTCCAACTTTGAACACGTGAGCCTAAGAAAAATAGAATTTGACAGGTAAAAGTTTAATTAACAACCCACAAGGCTGTGAGAGTGTTTTCATGCATATTCATTTTAAGGGGGCTTGAGAAACCAAACCTCTTGATTACTTCCAAGTGACTGCACTGCAGATCGCAGAAACCAGAGCCCATTCACTTTGTTTAATGGCTTTGTGCAAATCTCTCAAGTGACTCCACTTTGGTTCCGTCAGTAAACCTGCAACATTTACGCAAATTCTGATATAAGGAAGATGACTTAGTAATCACCATGATAGGATGTCATGAATTACTTCTAGACTTAGTTTTAAAAGGTTTAATGTTTAAGCAACAAGATGTAGATTTGCCTTCACTCGGTTAAACTTCTGACGGTGTTACCAATTACTCCAGTCTTAAAGTTGTTAGATCCATCAAATGCTCATAGTGAAACAAATTGAGGCACATGAGCAAAGTTAGCCTTGCCCACGCCAGGATACCAACAATCTATTCCAAGTCACATACCATATTCATCAAGAGGAGCATCGTAGTCATAGCTGGTGGCAATGAAGGGACCACCAGCTGTCCTACCAAAGTTGGTTCCTCCACGATACTAAAGACAACGAACAAGACCCATATAAAGAACAAGTATGCAATCATTTAAAAGGAGACAAAAAATAAGGTTAACTAATGATTATAATTTGCAGCATAATGGAAAGGCAAAATCAAGTGATTGTTACAGAGCCACAGATGCTACAGAAGTCAAGATTATCATATAGTAATTGATGAATGAACCGCTGTTCTAAATGAACCTCACGACAGAGAAAGCCAAATCCTCTGCTGGCCTATAAGGCACCGCTCCCCCAAACTTGGTGTACCTGGAAATCATCATAATAATTAGCTTTGAATCTACACGACTGAGAAAGATACAGAGGAGGGGGGGGGATAATTTCAGCTTGTTCAGATATACGCTTCTTGACGTACCAGCAATGCACGTAGACATCGGGAGTCTCATACCCACCTTCAATTTCTACGTTGTCCAAACTTTTTGACCTGATTGAATGCCATAAATGCTCCCTTGAACATACCCACCTTCACACTCCTCTCTTCTGAACAAAATGCACAGGCAGCGCAAAAAAACGACACTAAAGGAGAACTGAAATCTGCAGGACAGCAAAGGGCTTTGCTCAGTTTTGTGACACTTCGCAAAATGACGGAGAGAGGGGGCGGCAGAGATTACCGGCATGAAAGGCGAGCGGCGAGAGGCGTCGGGGGCAGCTAGGTGAGCGGCGTCAAGGGCGACTGGGTGAGCGGCGAACGGCGTCCACTGGGGGAACGAGCTGCGTCCAGTAGCGGCGTCAAGGGCGAGCGATGTCCAACGGCTGAGCTGCGGGGCGAGAGGGGGCTGATGGCGTCGAGAGAGGAAAGGGCGGGGCAGGCGAGGGGTGACTGGCATCCAGAGACGGGAGGAGCGGCGTTCGGCAGCGGCATCCGGTGGCAGCATCGAGGGTGAGCGGCATCGGGGAAGGGGCAAAGGTAGAGAACGAGAGAGGAGAACTGAATGTTGATTTGGGGGCTTTAAATTTTAAGGAACCCTAACCGGTTCTAAAGGGGCCGGTTCCGGTTCCGGTTCCCATAAGAACCGGAAACGGAACCAAGAACTGCCGGTTCCCTGAAAAAGGGAACCGGGAACCGGAACCGGCCCCTCTAGAACCGGGAACCACGCCGGAACCTGTGGTTTGGTTCTCCGGTTCCCGGTTCTACCCGAGAACCATGCTCACCCCCTACTAATAGGTATCAATCAATCACAAAAACATATTCTGACATAAATGTCGGTAGGAGCCTCTGCTAAGATATTCGAATCAGGAAAGTTCATTATTTTCGATCCAAAATCAACTTTTTCTCTCTCTCACAAGAGATTCCTCCAAAAAAGTACGTAATGCTGAGTTGCCATCCAAAGGGTCCAAGACGCATGTTACACGGAAGGGATAATTATTGCACACTAGCATCATGCGGAAGGTACGTGTGCATTTTCACTTGACTTGCTTTTTCTAATGAATAAAGAAATAGAACTGAAAACCAACCATCAATTCTGATTGTGTAGATTGCGATAATGCCTACTCTCTCTCTCTCTCTCTCTAGCATGGATGTGCAGCATGGATTTGTAGGATCACTGTCCTATCCGACTTAAAATCACGAAGATCCCTTGCTCGCGCATATTAGTGCTTAACGATCATGACATGCATATTGACATACAGTTATGAAGAGGAGACTTATTTTATCATAAAGTCAGAAGACGACCACCAAATTCGTGTATATGTCGTTTAAGGTCAATTGAAGATTCAATGCGGACATTATACCAAATATTGGAATCGGGTGAGACCCTATATAGATTATTGAGAAAATTAAAAGTCAATATGATAGTACATATGGGCAGGTTTTTTTTATACTTGCTTGGACAAGTTGGACGATTACGATGATTGCATAATTAACAACTAATTGAGTCGTTGCTTTATGTTAGATCCATCTCTATACACACCCTAAATAATCCAAACATTTTGATTGGCATCCGGTTATAACATGTGAACAATGAAATTCATAGAGTTTGAAACTTCTACCAAGTGTGTGTGAAGTTTTGATCAAAATTTGAGATTCATAACGTTTGACTCGACTTCTGAGTAGAATATGTTTTTGTTAACATGTTTAATAGGTACAAATGGAAAAGAAAACAAGACATGAAAACACAGTAAATCTTACAGTTCCAAGGACGACAGTTCACTGATTAAATGTATCTTTATGTAAGAAATATAACAATATATCATGTAATAAAGGTTAAATAGCACTCAATAAACAAATTAAATTTTTGTGAAAGAATATGAAATGTAATTTTTTTTTTCACGTCGTAAAGTGTATTTCTTTTTTCTTTCCGACAATGATTTTAGTAATTAGTGGGTGTGCTGGATGGACAAATCCCTGCGTGCGCTGTCCAGAGGAAAGGTGAATGTTCGCCCTCTGCTGTGGTCTTCACTAATTGTCAGCATTTTACTTGGCCTGTCTTGCCTTTTCTATCGGTAAGAGAAATAGAAAAGAAACCCGAAGGGCAATCATTGCCGGCGTAATTTCCACTACATTTTGCAGATGGTGCCCGGGACCAACCTATGCTTCTTGACTTGACTTACTTTTTCTACCAATAAGGAAAATAGAAATGAAAACCAACGATCAATTCTCCACCATCTAATTTCCACAGGGCAATCAATGCACGCGTAATTTCCACAGCAGTTTGCAGAATGTGCGTGGAACCATCCAACTCTAGTGCTTCTTCACTTTGACTTTGCTTTTTTCCATTTAATAAGAGAAATGGAAATCTAACCAGCATAGCAATGCTCCCATGCTCCCGGCGCTAATATACACGAGCCAATCACGAAAACATCACTCGTTGCATTATTATTTCCATGGCATTATGCGGAAGGTGCGTATTCTCCGCCAACTAATTTCAATAAAATTAAGAAAGTAAATTGCATATTGGCATATAATTTTGAAGAAGACCCATTTTATCATAAAATCATAATACAACCATCAAATTCATGCATGGACCTTCCTCGTCACTGTTGTTTAATGCCCATTTAAGATTAGATGTGGAAATTTTACTAAAGACAGGAATCGGCTAAAACACTATATCCCGGTTCAAATGGAGCTACAAGCATATTAGCACATTTAATCTAGTAACACTTGTGAAGAATTTACAATTTATGGATATTGATTATTGAGACAATTAAAAATGAATGGATAGTAAATATGGGAAAATTTGTTTGTCCTTGCTTGGGCAAATTGGATAATTATGATGATCTTGTTTGCACAATCAATAAATAATTGAGTAACTATATTATCGTAAATCCATCTCACAACGTAAGCAAGATGATTCTATCAACCATTCTTTTTCCTTTTCACGAACTTACAAGGCCTTGTAGTTGGCCCCACCCTAGTTGGTGGAATCTTGGGTTCATATTTGGGAATACATGTTAATGTCGAACCATCTCTTTACAAACCTTAATTAATCTAAACTTTGCGATTGACATCCTGTGACAACACGCGAACAATGAAATCCATAGGCCTGAAGCTTCAAGCAAGTGCAAGTGATGCTTCGATGGAAATTTGAGATCCAGCTCACTTGATTGGACTTACATTTTCTATCAATAACAAAATATAGAAAAGAAAATTAACGAGCAATACTCGTTACAGGTCTCTATCATTAGAGATTGGATAGTATGAACTAACTGTACTACAATATCATAACCTTGACCAATCACACTGTTAAAATATATTATCATAACCAAATGATCTTTAATACACTACCTCAATTTAAAAATGAAAAAAAAAAAACGTAATAAGACATTATGATATGATGGACATTGTAGTTTATGAGGACGACATTTTACCGATTACATGTTTAATTATGAAAAAAAATACAAGATGATGCATATAATAATAATTACATTGTGAAAGATAAAATGAATTATATTTTAGGGAAGACTATGGAATGCAACTTTTTCGCATAGTAGAGCGCATTTGTTTTTTTCCTAATGATGCTTCTAATAATTGGTGGGCATGGTTGATGGGTCAATCCCTCCCCAAGGGGGAAAAATTGAAATCCTAGTTGTATCAAGGAGGAGAAAAGTTCGTCAGTCATTTAAGTTGTCTAGACAAATAATAAATATTGGTTCAGACTCTTTGGAGGATCAAGAAGGGTAGCAAGAAAGGATAGAATTAGTGCGGTCCTAGATTTTTACTAACTTGGGAGGGTAAATATCTAGAGGAAATGAACCAAACTTCTATTATTTGAATGAATAATGGAAACTGGTAGGGTTTCCTCGTCATTTGGAAATATATATGAATGAGTTATTTAGATAAAAGAAAGATTGATGAAAGCAAAAGGGAAAATTTTCTTTTAAAAATAATCATTTATATTGTTTATTATAATTAATAAAAAAAGAAAATTTTCATTGTCCATGAAAATTTTTAAATATAAATTGTCATTGACAATGAAAATATTTTTTTATTAATTAATTATTTCAAGTGATATAAGTAAATATAAAATTTATCATTTCAATAATCTACTCGTATCACTTGAAATAATTATTTAATAAAAAAATTCATTATATCATTTAAAATATTTTCTTAAAATTTATTATTTATATTACTTGAAATAATTAACTAATAAAAAATATTTTCATTGTTAATGATATTTTTTATCTAAACATTTTATTCATCCAAAACGAAGACCTTGAATTGACTTGCCTTGCCTTTTCTATCAATAAGAGAAGTAGAAAAGAAAATCGAAGGGCAATTATTCCCACGTGATTTCCACTGCATTTTGCAAGAGGTGCGTGGAACAACCCTATGCTTTTTGACGTGACTTTGATTTTTTTCTACTAATAAGAGAAATAGAAAAGAAAACTAATTGTTGACACCTAAATTTTACCAATCATGTAGAAAATTAGAGATTAATTTTCAAATCCTAGCAAAAAAATAATTTTCACTAAATTGATTGCGTATTAGCATTATAAATATTTGCATCACTAGTTGGCTTTAAATTTTTCCAAAGATTTTTTCATCAGAAAAAAGAAAAGAAAAAAAAAGAATAAGAACAAATATTATCATTATTGAAAATTATGATCATAAAAAAAAAAAAAAAAAAAAAAAAAGGGAAAGAAAATCGAATAGGGCCGACCCGGCCCCCCTCCTACTCCTCCTCCTCCTTTTCCTTCTTTTAGCGCGGACTGGCCCAGCTCCTCTCATTTCGGCCCAGCCCGCGGGTTGGTCGTCTCCCTCCCTCACGCCCTCACGTTGGTTTTGCTTTTGCGGGAAAGAAACGGACAAAAAACAGAGAGGGAGGCAGAGGATCGGGAGGACGGGCGACAGCGTGAAGCGTGATGCGCGGGTGGGGGCCTGGCCGGCCAGCGAGCTGGTGATGGCAGAGGCCATGCGCGTTGGCCAGTGGCCCTCAAAAGGGAGAAGGGGGTCTTCGTCGAGAGTGGAAGGGAGAGAGAGTTCTAGTTTTCCTGCAGGTTTTGGCCCCGAGAGGGGGAGAGAGACCGAGAAGGAGGGAGAGCCCAAGAGAAAGGAGTCCTCCAGCCGTCTGGCCACGCCCAAAGCTCTCTCAACGGCTCCCAGACGGACCATCAGGCCTACTGTCCCTGTTTTCCCCAAGCTACATCCGAGGTAGGCCGTAAGCTTGAGTCTTGTTTGTCTTCTCTCGGCTCGGGCACGTCAACTCCCCGAGGATTCGGGCTCGGAGGAACGTGAGGCGACCGGACCTGGTCCGATCCATAGAGTTCGCCCCTGATTCGGGTTTGCCGAACCAGACCATCGCGCCCATTTCGTGCGAGTCTCTATCCTCATTCATGATGTATCTTGCTGTTGTTGGATCATTGTCTGCTCATCGTCACGCGTCCTGATCCTTGTCCGAAATTTTATCGTGCTCTTGTTCGTTCCTCAGATAGCGCATGCGACTTGCTTGATGAAATGCCTTAAAGAAAACCGAGAATCAGTTCTTGCTTAAACTCGAGATTGACGTATCCTTGCTTCTCTGCTCGCTGAATCGTGCTTGTTTTGATCATGTTTGTGGTGTTTTTATATGATTTTCGCCTTAGAATCGTGTATCGTCGAGTGGGTGTGGTTTTTCTTCGCTCCGGGGAGTGGATTAATGGCCGCCGTAGTTCGTGGCTGTCGGTGGTCGATGCCGGTCGGGATGGACGACCGGCGGACGGCAATGCTTCGGCATTGAAAGAGTCGTTGACCGTTCCGGGCCGTATCAAAGGGGGAGCTTCGGGCCTGCAGAAGGTACGTGGCGAAGACCAGAGAAGAGGAGAAGAAAATAAAAGAAAAAGAGAAGAAAAGGAATTAAAAAAGATAAAATAAAATATTAATATTACAAAAAAAATGAAAGAAGGTTTTTTTTTTTTTTTTTTTCGGTCATACTCTAATCCTATTCTAACACTTACTCTCAGACTTTTGCCCTTACTTCCGTGTAGAGCGTGGGAGTCGAAACCCACTCCTAAAATGAAA
This sequence comes from Eucalyptus fibrosa, assembly GCA_017140475.1. NCBI lineage: Eukaryota > Viridiplantae > Streptophyta > Magnoliopsida > Myrtales > Myrtaceae > Eucalyptus > Eucalyptus fibrosa. The sequence goes on from CM029507.1 coordinate 167,452, forward strand.
TCGTCCCCACCCCAAAATCCCCGAGAAAGTAGGGATTTAAACCCCCAACCTCTTCCTTCCAGTTCTGGAAGGGTGCCACACGCGACGAACCCCCTTAGTTAAGGTTTTAAGAAATATTTTTTAATTAGGTCGGGTCCGAGTTGTCGATCGGGTCAACGGGCCGGATCGGGTTTATGGGTCCGAACTCGTTTTCTCGAATATAATATTTTAATATTAAATATATTTCAAAAAATTTCAAAAATTCAAGAAAATAAAAAGGAAATTCAAAAACTTCCCGAAAAAAAACTTTCAGAGAACATTAAAAAAAATTTCAAAAAATTTCTGAAAATTCAAAAACTTTCAAAAAATATTAAAAAATGCGAAATTTAAAAAAATATTAAAAAATATTAAAAATAAAGAAAACTTCAAAAAATTTCAGGAAATTCCAGAATTTGGAAAATGTTTAAAAATTTCGGTAATAATTAGAAAATTTAAAAAAAATTAAAAAAATCCAAAATTAGAAAAATCCAAAAAGATTATAAAATCAGAATTTTTGGAAAATTCAATTTTTTTTCGAAAAGTCCGAAAAAAATTCTAATTTTTTTTAAAATTAGAAATCCTTAAAATGTTTAAAATTAATCTTTTGGATTATTTTCTCCAAGGTTCTACCTTAGGGTTACAATTGTCCTTAGAGACAAATGCCATTGATTGAGTAATATTCATACGTTTATTTTGGCTTCCCTTTAGTCTAATTAGGATTAACATTTATCTTTTCCTAAGTGTTAAGTCTTTGTTATCCCATGAAATGTATTTAATGCTTTCCTTGGTTGCTGGCTATTACATTAACGATTGCACACTTACATGATCACCTCACGTGTTAGTAGATAGGTCTAAAATTAATCCAAACAACTTGGTAAAAATCGAATGAATAAGATTAGGTACCGAAAAGGCACTAACTGGTTAATTAGTATAATCAAGTCTCTAACCTTCTATTATTTAGTTGCGTAGGAAGTGAGGTATTCTCACATACCTCATTTGGTTTCTAGCTGATACTAACAATCTAGTGACAACTAAACCCGTTAAACTGATGGGTCGGGTTGGGTTTGGATCGGATCATAAATGATCCGATCCAAATCAACTAATTTAACCCGTTTATGACATGTTTATCGTGATGCAAATTTTTTTACTCATACCCAACCCAACCCATACTCGACCTATACCGAATTCATTTAATTAAACCTAATAAAACTTATTTCTTTTGATTTTTTTTAAATGGTATTGCCAAAATACTTCTATGCAATACAAATTTAATGGATAATTTTTATAATTTTTTTAAATTGAATTTTTAATTATTTCTTATTTTTTAAAATAGAATTTTTAATTTTTTTTTTAAGAATATAATTTTTCTTTTCTTTTCTTATTTTCTTTTTCTTCAACCAACCGCCATCCACGAAGCCCAACCACAAGTGAGCCTCTAGCTCGCCCGACACTAGTGAGCTCAAGGCTTGAGCCTCGCCTAACATCGGCAAGGCCTCCGCCTCACCAAATCGACAAGCTTGAGGTCGCTTGACATCAGCAAGGTCGAGTCTCACTAGATTGTCAAGGCTCGAGCTTCACCAATGTCAGGCAAGCTTGAGCCTTGCCGGATTTGGCCAACTCAAGCTTGCTCGACATTGGTGAGCTTGAGCCTCGCCTGGCCAGTCGCCGTGCTAGCCACTGGCTAAGGAAGGAGGAAGAAGAAAGAAAAAAAAAATACAAAGAAAGAAAAAGAAAAAGAAAATTGAAATATAAAAAATAATTATAATTTTGATTTTTATAAAAAAAAAATAGTTTAAAAAAGTTCAAGAGGGAAGAGAGAGATTTGAGGCTTTAGTTAAAAATGGGTTCTAAGTCTAACTCATTTATTTTAAACCTTTAATTTTTAAACCCATTTAATTAGTTTCTTTAAAAAATAAGTGATTCATTTATGATTTAAATGGGTCATATATAGGTCTAAGACCGATTTTGCCACCTCTAATGGCGACTCCTTCTTTAAAAAAAAATTATAGCGTCAATTTGAATATCCATTGTCACGTAAGGTATGAGCTTGAGAGAATTCATGCCTGATCATGGGCCATAGGCCTATCTTTATAGCAATATCCATTGTCACGTAAGGTATGAGCTTGAGAGAATTCATGCCTGATCATGGGCCGTAGGCCTATCTTTATAGCAATATCCCTAAACCTATTCTCTCCTCCGAGGGGTAGGTCGCGGCACTAACCAACATAGCAATTCTCCCATGCTCCCGGTGTTAATATACATGGCTCAATCACAAAAACATAATTCTTTGGATCATTATTTCCGCAGCATTATGCGGAAGGTGTGTATCCTCCACCAACTAATTTTAATAAATAAATAAATAAAGCAGATTACGGCAGCATTTAATGATAATGATATGCTTATTGACATATAATTTTGAAGAAGATACCTATTTTATCATAAAATCATAATACAAACCCTTGTAAAGCCACCTCTTTTCTGCTGTTCAATGGCCTTTGAAAATTAGACGTGAAAATTTTACTAAAGATGGGAATTGGATGAGACTCCATATCCCAGTTTGCATGGAGTTACAAGCATATTAGCACATTTAATATAGCAACAATTCGGAAGAATCTACTACATGGATATTAGATTATCGAGATAATTACAAATCATTGATCAAAAATATGGGATGATTTGTTTGTCCTTGCTTGGGCAAGTTGGACAATTATGACAATTTTGTTTGTACAATCAACAACTAATTGAGTTGCTACATTATGTTAAATCCATCTCACGACCTAAATGAGATAATTTTGGTCAACCTTCTTTTTCCTTTTCACAGACTCTGAAGGCCTTGTAGTTGGCCCGTCCAGAGTTGTTGGAATCTTGGGTTCATATTTGGGAATACATGTTGATGCCACACTATCTCGGCATAAATCTTAAATAATCCAAACTTTGCAATTGACTTCGTGTGACAACATGTGATTAATGAAATTCATAGATCTAAAGCTTTGAGCAAGTGCATGTGAAGCTTTTATTGAAATTCAAAAGCCAGCACACCTGACTGGACTTGCATTTTTAATTAATAATAAAATATAGAAAAGAAAATTAATGAGCAAAACTCGTTATAGGTCATTGTCATTAGCAATTGAATAGTATGAACTAACTATACTATAATGTCACGACCTTGACCAATTACATTGTCATAAATGTATTATCTTAACCAAATGGTTACTGTTTGTTTCCTAAGCAAAATAAAATTTGTTAAGATGTTTAATACACTACCTCAATTTATTTATTAAAAAAACAAGAAAAAAAAAACAAAATAAGGCATGTTAAGGTGGTGGACAATGTAGTTCATGAGAATGATAGTGTACTGGTTATGAGTTTCATTATGAGAAATAAACAAGAAAATGCACATAACAATGATGATTTTTTTTTTGGTCGAAAAATAACAATGATGATTACATAGTGAAAAAAAAAAAACGAAATATATTTTAGGGAAGAATATCAAAGACGAATTTTTTCTTTTGGTCACCCATACAATCAAACCTTGGTTCTAAAAAATGGAGCACTTTTGCTATGGAAAGAAGCTTGCCTTCAAAGATGATTGCCAATCAATCAAAATCTCTTACAAGATTGAATCTTCTGCGAAGACAATCTTTGAGATAGACAATCAATATTTCCTTAAGAGGCAATCCATACCAAATTACAAGTTGTTAAAATTTGAGATAAAATGTCTCAAAGAATAATCTTGTAAATCAAATTCACGCCTATACTTAGCTTTTGTAGGACTCGGCTGATATCCAGCCTGTTGCCTTGTTAAGATCCAGCCTTTGCCTTGCTGACATCAATGCAGTTCACTTGCTAATTTCACACAGATATAAACTCTCCATTCTTTGTTAAATAAGAATTATTAGACAAGAAGAATCCTTTCAACATGGGTGTTACCTAAAAATCAAATGCTTTTCTTGCGATTACAAAGATCAATACAAACATGTATGGTTTTGTTAATTTTAAAATATATGTGGAGGTTTTGTCAACACTTTTAAATGGTAATGAATTTTTTTTTATGATTTGGAATTGGTCCATGGTGTGGCTTCTTGGGCTTATTTTTTTGTTGCTTCTTATACTCTGACGCGAGAATATCTATGGTGTCCAATTTTCTGTAAGTCTAAGGGTGATCATGATAGCACTGGCCAATCATAAATTATCGAGTTCATGAGTTAAACTTAAGCACGCGCTGCCGACACAGGTGATCGTAATGATGTCAAAATGCTGATCATTGACTTCAAACTTCGCCTGGCTGTTCGATAAGATGGTGCATGGTCATTTTTCACATTTCAAGCGATATTCTACTATTGTGATAATGCACTGTCCATGTGAATTTGTGATGAAGAAGTACCTTTGAACTCGAGTATATATCAAGATGAAAAAGTGCGCTGTAAGATAGACATGTGCTTACTAACATTTGCTTGATTCGTCAATCTTTACGTTTAAAATAAGTCAATATGATATTCTCCCATGCTGGTGATGTGCCAAGGGTCTTCCTTTGATTTTATTGCAAGGTTCAATTACATTGCTAAAGATTTCAAGTATGGCATATACTTGATCTGATTGCGAGAATTAAACATTATCAGATATGTGGTTTCATATTGCAACATAATCAGGGATGGCCATCTGTGAACTGACTGTGAAGAATATTCTCGTTCTGCTCTATCTCAGTTTTGCCGACTATGCCAGCAGCAAGATGAGGCGCCAGCCTGCTTTATTTGTGGAACGCAGGAAAATCTTTGGGTTTGTCTGATATGTGGTTTTGGAAGATGTGGAAGGTGTATGATGTGCTGGAATCTTCGCTCTCTCTATATTTAGTGTTTTGGTAGGCTGTCTCGTTACAGCTTTTCCTTATTGGATTTGTAGATGCAAATATAAGCACGCAATCAGCCATTGGAAAGATACACAATATTGCTATTCTCTAGATTTAAGAACACAGCAAGTTTGGGACTATGTTGGGGACACTTACGTTCATCGACTTAATGAATCAAAAGTTGATGGAAAGCCTTGGGAGATGAATTCATACTGTGAATCACTTGGAGGAAATTGTGGTAGTTGCAGTTGTAGTAAGGATTCCGAAATTAGTGGGTTGATCTTCAGCAGCAAAATTAAAGCAATAGCTTCATGCGCCCTCTTATTTGTATGCTGTGAACATTTTTGTTATCCAATTCTACTTTCCATGCAAAGATTTGGAGTTTGTACTCAGTTAAGTGAAATGTTTGAAGTTTGCATGTGCGTGATTCTTTTACTGGTGCCGACAGGTGACAACGAAAGAATTTGTTTCTGGTTTTATGCTTCATATATTCATTTTGTTGGCCAAACGTCACATGTCCATTATTGGGCCTGCAAAATGTATATTACCTCCATTATAATTATCACTTACCTCGTTTACTCTGACAATATAGATTTTCACAGATGCACGCCGACTATATACATCTAGCTTCAACTCAGCTGGAAGCGCAAAGAAAATAAAGCACGCGGATGCCCATCTCAATTCTCCCTGCTTAACATATAGTCTTGTACATTGTACTATTTGACAGATCAGCCACGGTTATAAGCATTACTTCTGAAAGTTCTCTCCCACTTGTGTTTTTGTTCTAGGTATTCAATGGTTCTAACTTCTAAGCACCACATATTTTAGGAGAAAACATAATAGAATATTTAGTTTAGTTATTTCTGATTCAAAACGTTTCTCCATTTTCTGTTTTCTTATTTTTAAGTGACCTCATTGTACTCTTGGAACTTCTATGGGAATGGCAGAATTGTTGCAAAGAGAAGTAATTACGTTTGTACCTCTCCATTTCTTCAATGAGTAGGTCCAGGATCACGAGGGGTTTATTCTTTACAAATCCAAGGCACCTTCAACACATATTCACTTCTCCAACATCACAAATGATTTTTCCTAAAACAAGTACATACAGTTGACACGAAGGAGCACTATCATCACCAAACTGCCAATTTCAAGACAATCTCTCGCAATTGTCATGTGTCTTTATCAGAATTGTGTCGATTGAAAGTGATAAATCAAACGGCCCAGCAGACATAGAGGAACAAAAACTGCTAAACTCCAGCGTATGCAGCAACAGGACACCACCAATTCATATAACTTGTAAATTTCGGGTACTCACTTCTCCATGAGCATTCCATCGATTCTTACGCAAGTTCAAAAACAACAATAAATTCTTCCACTATGGGAGACAAAGCGATGACATCAACACTTCCAAGAAAGAAGTAAATCCTCATTTACTAATTCTGAGTGAGTTCTTAAACTGGTTCATACATTTATTGTCATACGCAAAAACTATCAACTAAAGACAGGGCATAAGTATAACTTGCCCACTTCATTTTAGTGGGTGCTCTCAGATTTATTGCTTGCTTCTGGACAATGAAATTGACGAAGGTGGAGTAATCAATAACCGAAGGACAAGACAGGAATGGCAAAGCAGTAACGCGCAATGATTTTATGACAAAGTATCGACCCCATGACAACTGGAGTTCAACCACTTAGCTTTCCCATGATTCTATTTAAGAAGACGCGCAAAATCCTGAACAAAAAGACAAAGGAGTGAAGGAGGTCTGAACATACAGTCAACTCTAAAAATCAGTTGGAACAGAAACAAGCTGGTGGTAAGAGGTGATCCGATTTTTAACAACATGCGGTGGATATAGCTCTATTGGTACATCAATCCATATCGGTCACGTATGGCAGTATCTTCTGATGACAGTGCTGTTGCAAGTGGAGATCACCTGGATAGCCATTATGGCAAGGTAGGTTTACCACAGCAGTTATAGTGGCCAGGATGGACTGCAAGGCATAAACAGAAGCAAAGCTTGGCATTCGAGGACATTGTGGGGTGACTCAGCGGCAAGGACATGGCTAGCAATCAGCCCTAACATTGCTCCAGTTAGTGACCGAAACATGTGTCAGCTGAAGTTCGTGATCTGAATTGGCATGATCACAATTCACGCTCAGCGATGTTGTCTCAATTCTGTTAGACAGGGCATACTATGATCATCACCAAAGATCATGTGTGTGCTAGCAACTCCAAGTCTTCTTGTCTCACCGACCACCACCAATCACCAAAGGATCGCAGGAACCACTGAGAAAACAAACGGAGAGTCAGTTTCATTCTTGGCAACTATGGCATATATTCGTAATCATGTTTGAAGATTAACAAATCAAACAATATCAAGTGAAGATCACTAATGTGCTTTCAAATCGGGCGATTACTGGAATCAATTCACAACAAGGTCTAAGACACATTTCATCGAACATATTATGGTCAATCGGTTGTGGAACAGATCATAGCCATTCCGAATTCAAATCTATAACTAGACTCAACCTAAATCAGTACATGACGATCGAGGTCAAAGTAAAAAAAATTCAACTATGATCAATTTCATCATAATAAGAGAACGGGACTCTCGGCCTCTTACTTGTGACAACAGAACAGGAGATGCTACCTGGTTAATCAAGTGGACTGAGGCCGCAGTTGGCGCACGAATCATTGAAAGAAGCTCTGGAACGTGTCGATGATCGAAACCTGAACAGATGGAGGAAACAAAGGAGATGAGTCGCGGCATTGAAGAGGCTGTTGACGCCGGCGACCTCCACTGGAATCAATTCAGAACGCTTGAAATCGCGAACTGAATCGAACGGAATCGCTTTTTTTAGATGAATGGTGCTCTCGATGAAATGAACAAACGTGCTCCTCCGTGAGACTGTTAGTCGACGGCGGCGACCAGCGAAGGAGTTGGAACTTGTAATCTCCTCCTGAGATTGGGTCAAACGATGAAAATTAAAGAACGACCTCTCTCAGTTTAGTTGTTATGGTTCCACCGATCAAATCAAAGCATTATTGACAGTGATACTTAAACTATGAGACAAATTAAACATACATTTATATTTATGTTATGTGACAAGTTTATACACCAGCAGGAAAAGAAAAAGAAAATTTTGACTCTGCCGATATTGGTATTGCCTCTTCTTTTTCGTGATTAAGCACTTCGATTGACATTTTGTTGAATTCTAACTTATTATAACTCTTAGAAATGCTTCTTCTATCAAAGTGCCTTCCAATGCTACTGGCATTCTCCTTTCATAATTCTTTGCTTGAAGGTTTTGAATGAAAAATTTGACTCTTATAGAAATTGCTTAAATAACTGATTTATATTATGACTATCTAAAAATATATGAATTATTTTGAAAAATGTATTAAAAATTAATATTAGGTGTACGGAGCATTTTTTTTTTTTTAAGAGACTATTTGGTATAGCAACCTTGACTATGAAAAATGTGAGCTGCGGCTTTTGTAAAGTGTTTGACAAACATTTCTCAATTGTAGCTTCGAATGTCAGCCGCTAGTTTACTTCAGCTTCCTCCTCGAGCGATCTCGAAATTCACCAATCTGCAGGTCGATGCCAATTATATCCACCAGACCAATGTGATTAAGAAAAAAAAAAAGCGGGGAGTTCGAATTTTTAATTTTAATTTTTTGCAATTGTTAATTATAGTGATCCGAAGCTTCGTTTTTATTCCTCATTTAGCACTCCCACCACTCGATTAAGCAAATTTATGGCCCAAAAAATAAATCAAGCAAACCGAGAGGCCCACAATATATCTAGAAATTCAAGAACCAATATTTTCATTTTCCAACACATCGAGAAATTACCATCGCCTATTAAAGATTACGATTACATTGAAAAATTCTAGCACTTAATAACCACCATATAATCAAGTCTTATCCCTAAATTTCTCACTACTTGAATAATTAAATAGTACGCTGCACTATCATCTAACAATTTAAACTTTTAGAAAAGTTGATAGTGATCCTACAAGATTTCACTTGGTATCATAGCCATTCTCTTTTTAGGAAGTGTCCATCCACGCTTGCCACATTGGCCACGTCACTTCAATTTCACCCTCAATTCCACAGCTATAGAGACTCTTCCACTGCTAATTTTAGAGAATAGGATTGTCGTCCAAAGACACCGAAATCCTCTTCACGCACTGCCATATCAAGGACCTAGGAGCCATCGCTGTTCTGTGCTAATTTGGCCCCTTCCACCAAGTATTTCGAAAAACTAAGACCCACCCACAAACCGCCTCTGGTAAGTCAAACCCAAAAATCTTGTTAGGAATAGAGATCGGACGCCATAGCCCATGCCGCACATGCCACCACCTCCGGTGAACCACCGAGCCAAGCCTTTGAGAGTTATTTCATCCATTTTCGCTGCTCATGTTCATCAAATCTATCATGGCATTAGAGTTAGAGGTCTGAGTTCAAATCTTTACAAACCCAATTGAATTTCCACGGTTAGTACTAGAAAAAAAAAAACAGACTAAACGCAATAGAGAATGTTAAAATAATTAAATATTAAACCGTTATCATCTAATAGCTTGAATTTTTTAAAAAAATTGATAGTGATCTTACAAAATCTCACTTTCACATTAATCAATGACAAAAGCAATTCTTTAATTATCGCCTATTTGCAATTTTTTTTTTTTTTTTTTTTTTTTTCTTTTTACATGTGTTTACATCCATTCGAAATAGCAAGGGGGGATCAGCTTAAGCAAGCCACGAGATTTGAGGATGAATGAGAGAGAGAGAGAGAGAGAGAGAGGGAGACACGTCGTCAGGACTCAGTATGAAGTTGCACGTCTTGCATAGCGGGGGGAGAGGGAGGGAGGGAGACACGTCGTCAGGACTCAGTATGAAGTTGCGCGTCTTGCATTGGATCGTGAATTAGAGAAGCATAGCAGAGGGTGACGTGCTAACATGTCAGAATTGATAGAGCAAACGGAATGATCACTGGCCAACCAAATCCAATCCAACGGTGCCATTTAGTTTGACCCGAGGACAGATACCGGCCAGGGATGAGTGGCCTGCCATGTTTGTGATTTGGTTATTTTATTGAATCCAATGCATCGATTAAATACAGAGTTTAGGGAACTGCTTCCAGGATCCAGCGCGCCCTGTGCCCAATGCCCCGCTCCACATTTTCTCTTTCTTGAAATTTGACTGTCTCATTCATGCTCCAAGCTTTCTGATCTTCCTGTCCAATGTCTCGCCCTCGTTCCCTCCTCCTGATTGTGTGGCTTCTTCTTGCTTTCAGCGGTACTTCCCGAGCTCAAGTTGAACGTGACGATGATTTGGCCACTATCAAATTGGATTTAAGCCTCAAGTTCGAGAACGGGAGGCTCAGGAAAGCCTACATTGCCCTGCAAGTATGGAAACAGGCCATCTTCTCTGACCCATTCAACTTCACTGCCAACTGGCACGGCCCCAATGTCTGCTCCTACAAGGGTGTCTTCTGCGCTCCCTCTCCATCCAATTCTTCCCTCCGAGTGGTAGCCGGCATCGATCTTAACCATGCCGACATTGCTGGATACTTGCCTCGGGAGCTTGGCCTCTTGAGGCATCTTGCTCTCTTCCACCTCAACTCCAACCGCTTCTGCGGGAGTGTGCCCTCCACCTTCCGCCACATGAAGCTGCTGTGGGAGCTTGACCTCAGCAACAACCGCTTCGTTGGCCAGTTCCCAGAGGTGGTTCTGAGGTTGCCGTCCCTCAAGTACTTGGATCTCCGATTCAATGAGTTTGAGGGTGGTGTGCCTTCCAAGCTCTTTGACAAAGATCTGGACGCCATCTTCCTTAATGACAACAGGCTCCGATTCGGCATCCCACAGAACCTGGGCAAGTCGCCAGTGTCCGTGCTGGTGCTGGCGAACAACGACCTTGGGGGATGCATTCCCAGTAGCATTGGGGAGATGGGCAATACCCTGAACGAGATCATCCTGCTTAATGACAACCTCACCGGATGCCTTCCTCCACAGGTGAAATTGCTGAAGCAAATCACCATCTTCGACGTGAGCTTCAACCGTCTCCAAGGACCACTCCCCTCTGGCATTGGAGCAATGAAGAAGCTGGAGCAGCTCAATGTCGCCCGCAATGGCTTCACTGGGGTCATACTGAGCAGCGTGTGCCGACTGCCCATGCTGCAAAATTTCACATACTCTTTCAACTATTTCACTGGGGAAGCCCCAACTTGTTCTAGTACTCGAATTAGAACACTAGATGGACGACAAAATTGTATTCCTAGAAAGACAGACCAGAGATCTTCAAGAGAGTGCTCCTCTGCAGCTGCACGCCCAGTGAAGTGCAGCCAGCTGAAATGCTCTGATCGGTCCGCTTCATCTCCAGAGTCGAGAATTAGAAAGCCTCCCCCACCACCACCTGCTCGAACCCGCTCGCCTCGCCCTTCCATTGGCCCTTCACCCCCACCCCCAACCTCAAAGTCTTCTCATTCCACAAGATCGCACCAGCCTCCACCACCCCCCACAGAGAAAGTTTTACCTCTTACCCATCTTCACCCACCACCACCGTCGCCACTCATGGTTCCTTCAAGTCCACCTCATGCTCAGGCTCAGGGTCCACCATCCTTCACCCCACTGCCTCCACCTCCAGAAGAAAAGGTGTCACCGAGCAAACATCTTGTGCCGCCTCCACCAAAATCAGAGTCTCCTCCCCCTCCTCCTCCTCCGCCCCCTCCTCCACCTTCCCCTCCCCACAAGCACTTGACAACTCCCCCTCCTAACACACCTCTCCTTGCACCCTCGCCAATTCAAGTCACTTATCCCCCACCGCCACCCCCCACAAAAGACCAATACTCACCACCACCACCCACACGACACCAGTACTCAATGCCGCCGCCGCCGCCGCTGCACAAGTATTCAACAGCACCCCTGCCTCCACCCTCACCGAGACAACATGAGCATTTGGCACCGCCACCACTCGCTACATCAGCTCCTCCGCCCAAACCATCAAAGCAAGATGCTCCATCTCCTTCCTCTGGTTGCATCGGTATTCCAGGATCAATTCCCCCGGTACAATCACCAAGCCCTGCGGTTGCTGCACCATCAGCAACCTTCACACCACTGCCCCCACCTCCAGCAGAAAAGGTTTCACCGAGCAAATATCCTGTGCCACCCCCACCAAAATCAGAGTATGCGCCTCCTGAAGAGTACTCTCCTCCTCCACCCTACAAGCACCTAACAACTCCCCCTCCAAACACACCTCTCCTTGCCCTCTCGCCAATTCATGTTACTTATCCCCCACCTCCACCCCCTACACAACACCAGTACTCAACACCGCCACCACCGTTGCCGCAGCACGAGTATTCAACAACACCCCAGCCTCCACCCTCCCCAAGACAACACGAGCATTTGGCACCGCCACCAATTGCTGCATCAGTTCCTCCGCCCAAACCATCAGAGCAAGATTGCATCGATATTCCAGGATTAATGCCCCCTGTGCAATCACGTAGCCCCACGGCTGCTGCACCATCAGCAACCCCTACAGAGCATTACTACGCACCTCCAAATGAGACTCAGCGTGGCCAAGCTCCTCCACCCCCCACGCCCTCATCTGACCTCAGTGTACCTCTTCCACCAATCCCAGGAGCTCCATATGCATCTTCGCCACCGCCTATGATCCCTTACTACTGATCCCAAAGAGTCATTTGTCCTCTTGCAATTATAGACAGTAGTCGGTGAGGGGACCATCCGGGTCTGAAGGACTTCTGGTATTTGATTAATTGATTTACTGTTTATATCTCTGATTATTCTATCCAAGACATTTCTATGTGTGTCTGTTTTGGCTGCTGACTGTTGCTCTATTTTACCTGTATTTCTTCGCTGCTTGTACTCACGGCTCAATGAACACTTGCGTTCGACAAAAAAACTGGGCGCTACTGATGCTGCTCGTTCCACAATTGGCAGTAGATGAGTTATGCAGCTCGGCGAGAAATTGCATTAGATTCAATAGAGTATGGAATCAGACCGAACCAGCCAATTCCCATGGGAACCGTCCAGCTCCTTGTTTGCAAAATTTGGAACCAGTGATAATCAATCTAATTCCTGGTTCCAGGTTTCATGTGTGGACCAAATCATCCATGTTGCAAAAGCAAGCAATTGAACAATCAAATAGATGGAGCAATAAAATAAATCAGACATCAAATTTACGTTATCTGATCGTAGTGACCTATGGTCACAGGGAGAACAGCAATGGATTCCACTAAAGATTAAGTGATACAATAGAGATTATAACCACACTCGAATCACTCAAACACTCTAAGTATATCTGAAACCCCAATTACATTCAATAACTTACACAATGTTTACCCTACAATTTCGCACGAAACAATCTCTCAATCTCACGAAAAGATTAACAAATTTTACCACGAAATTTAATTAACTTGAACACTAAATTCTTCTTAAATGTAATTCATGAACAAAACCAAGGAAATAAACTCTGCTAAACTTGTTGCTTCAAGGTTTCATTAACTGCACGAAGACCTACGCTGCTCACACATCAACAGCCGGGCTCGTTGTGCCCATTCTTTTTTTCTTTTTCTTTCAGCCAAGCCACTCTTCAAGCAAAAGCGTTTGAAATATTTATAGATAGATATATATATATATCACCGCCTGAAGAAGTCCAATTCGATTAGCTTTCTCCAGTTCAAGTTGACCGAACATTGTTCCCACGATGGACTTTCCAAATTCAGCCCCCCAGCCCAACGTGCAGTAGATTTGCGTATATTTCCCTTCCGCGGTAGATTTCCTTTTTTAGTTTAATTATTTTCGAAATTCAGATTTTTGCTTTGATCAAATTCAAGACATATTTTAATAATCTCTATCTTGACTCAATGTTTAAGCCAAGTCACAATCGTTTCGCTAAAAATTCGAACTCTATTATTACTCTCCCGCCGCAGTGGGCTCAACCATCATAGATATTTTTCAAGCTCAAGCCTCACCATAATCAAGGATCTCAGAACCCGGATTGCACAAGAATCTTTAATTGGAGGATTTCTCAATATAACCTTCTCAACCACAAATAAAATAAAACCATCGTTGCATTCACACTTATCAAGAGATCGAAGAAGTATCTTGTCAATATCAGCAATTATAGTCTCGTTACAAGTACTATCTATGTTGATTATCACACTAGTACTTGCTACCTCAGGATTTTCTTGTTGCAACTTTATCTCAAGCTAAACATCGTACATCCATATAAACACTACCACAAGCACTCTCACAAACCCATTAAATCTAACTTATTTACTAATAATAGATGAATTTAATTCCAAATACCGCAAATGATAGCCCTACTAACCAAGCTTACCATCACTAACTCAAATATAATATGGGCAACCAAATATTCTACGAATAGAATAATCAGCAACATTACTTGACCACACTTTTTTTATAGTCCGGCATCCAATTGCGGTCAATGGGAATATAACTCGCCATACAAGCACATTTGCCAAGAATCTCCTAGTCATGCCAACACTAGAGGTCATTTTATGGGCCATCACTAATAATGTTGTGCTCATCAATTCCGCAATATGTCGGGGTTCATTAGCATTAGTGCAATGTTTCATTATACCTTCATTTCTACAGAATTCATTTAACGACTCCAAGTTAAACTCCATGCTACTATCCATCCGCACCTACTTGATCATCTTACTAGTCTCTTTTTCAATCAAAACTCTCAACATGACCTAGACATTGACACCATTGATTACAAACATAAGCACAACCCGAACATTAACATCAAGAGTACAAAACAAATATCAACAAAAATAGAGCCAAAAAAAAAAAATTGAAGTATTAGACAAGTTTTGTTCGTTTACACCTAACCTAATTACATCTCTACAGCTCAATATATAGCCATCCGTCCTCAAATAACCATTCACCATTGAAATCCTCAAGATTGCCAACGGCATGTCATCACTAAAAATAGTCATAATGGTTCTCTAACATCTCTCTCTCTCTCTCTCTCTCTCTCTCTCTCTCTCTCTCTCTCTCTCTCAAGATTGCCAACGGCAGGTCATCACTAAAAATAATCATAATGGTTCTCTAACATCTCTCTCTCTCTCTCTCTCTCTCTCTCTCTCTCTCTCTCTCTCTCTCTCTCTCTCATAGTCCCGAAATAGTGTCAATTTCAGAGTCTGTCCCTCCTCATTATTACCAAAATTGTTCTTGATCAACTCTCATATTTTTTTTAGATTCCAAGCATTTGTAATAGCTATTTTCATCTCGTCAATGTGATAATCAAGTGATCACGTGACCAGTAACTTCAAAGGCTAAGGGCGCGTTTGGTAACCATTTTGTTTCTAGGAACAACTTCTGATCAGAAATTATTCTTTTTTATTATGTTTTTAGGAACAATTTCTGAGCAAAAGAATGCATTTGGTAATTGCACAAAACTTCTAATTTTGGAAAAGAAAAGAACATAAATGTGTTTAGTAACTGCATAAAATTTATATTACAATTCTTTTTCAATTACCTTTTTAGATGAGTGTAAATTCGATATTGAATTCTCATTGACCATTCACCAATATAATTGTCTTCTTATGAGTGAAGAAATCATATTATTTTTTATTATATTTTAAATTCCAAAAGAATTTAAATTTAGAATTCTATTCCATTCTAAAATTCTATCAAATCATAGAAATTATATTGATTAAGCAAAATTTCAATTCCTACTTTAAATCATTTTTTATTTTTTAAATAATTTTATTTTTTTTTTTTTTCTTCTTTCCTTTTTTTCATTTCTTTCTCCCTTCTTCTTCTTTTTAAGGTGGCCGGTCGCTAGCCTTGGGATGACTGACAATCAGCCAAACGAGGGTCGACGACCTCATCGGAGCATCACCAGCCCTTGGCGAGGCCATGCCTCATCGGCCGTGCCTTGCCGATAGTTAGGTGAGGCTTGGGCAAGCCTTGGCTAGGTGAGCGGCCTCACCCAAATCTGGCAAGGTTGAGCTCGCCCAACCGCTGGAGAGGCTCGACCTCGCCAGGCCACCGCGAGGTCGGCCTCGCCTTGGCCAAGCGACACTGACCTCGTGGTGCCCCGACAAGGTCGAGCCCTGCCGGCGACTAGGCGGGCTCGGCCTCACCTAGCCATGGCTAGGCCAAGTCTCGCCTGGCTAGGCAAGGCTCACCGGTGGCTGGGCAAGCCTCCGAGGAGCTCACCAAGCCTCACTGGACCTCGCCTTGGCCTAGCGAGCTCGGTGGCGGCAACGGCAAACAGTAATGGTGGCGGCGGCGGCGGCGACAGCACTTGAAGAACTAGGGAGAGGGAAGAATAATAAGAAGAAAGAAGAGGAAAAAGAAAAAAAAAATAGGTTGACTTAATTCTAAAATTGTTCCTGGAAACAAATAATCAACTTTTTTTTACTTCTCAATTCTGTTCCAAATCTACTTCCGAGAACAAAATAAAAAAAAAATAGAAATTTGTTCCCAGGAACAAAATTTTATCAAACGAATTTTTATTCCAAGTTTACTCCCGGGAACAAAAGAACAGAAACAAGCACCGGTTGGCAAGTTGCTAAACAGCCCTAAATGTCAGCATGATCTCTTACTAGTCTATTAATACTATCCACTAATCAGTATGTCCAAATTATTACTAGTCTATTAATACTGTCATCTAACAAATCATGTGGACGACTTGCAATCAATCATTCAATAATCCTCTTGGCTTCTTTAGCATACAAAGACTTTCAAGAACATTAGCATCCCCTATGATCCCTTGCCTCCACTAATTGACCATACTAGCTTCCAAATATCTCCAATGATATTAGCATCCCTACTAATTCCTCATCTTTACTGATTTGATTGAGTCAGCTTCCAAAGATCTCCAAGGAAACCACATTGACTATAGACACACAAGCTGGTTCCTCATCTTCACTGAAGTCATCAAAACCATGAATATTGTCACAGTCTTCCACCTCATCTAAAATTAACAGTTGCTCTTGTGTCAATAATTTGCTACTCTGATAGCGATTTGCTACGCTCAATAGCAATACTAATCTTTCTAATGGTATTTCTAAACATGCTGGCAATTCTGATTCTATTAAGCTATTCATCCTCATGGTCTTCATGGGCTTGTTCACCATAACCATACAATAGTTATGAACATTTCCATTCTTATTAGCTCATTCACCCTTGATCAAGGTCCTTCTAGATGTTCGGCTTATTTGAAGATCGTTCTAGCTTATTTGAATATTGTTCTAGCTTATAAACATCTTCAATGCCTAATATCTTGTATAGCTCATATATTAGTAGAGCAATCTTAGGCAGAAGAACAACGGGATGTCATTACTATTGTATGGCGCTCGCTTAAGTGCCAAAACATTTTTTTCACTCACTTGAGTACCGATTTTGGCAAATCATCTTATATGATTTTTTTTAATATCTTCCTATCTAACATGCAATTTTTAAAGATTTTTATTAATTTTTTAAATTATTTCTTTTTTATTTTTCTTTTCTCTTTTTTGTTAAGGGCGAATGAGGGTCACTGGTAACTCTCAGCCGCCACGAAACCCTTGCCTAGCTTTGGCGAGGCCTGCCTCACCCTCGACCACGAAGGCCCTAAGCAAGGCCGTCGCAACCTCACCAACGGGGGGCGAGATCGTGAATCACCAAATATGGGCAAGGGCCTTCATGGCCTTGCCTACAGCCACACTAGGCGAGGCCGCCTCACCTCACCCTTTGTTGCAAAGACCCTAGTGAGGGTCGCCAAAAAATATTTAAAAATTATTCGCGTAAGTGCTAACAAAGTCACATCGGACAACTGATTGCCATGTCGAACTTTTCGGCTAAAAAAATTGCTGATGACATTCAAATGATTGATTTTTCAAATTTGTGACACTTAAGTGAACAAAAAAGATTTTGGCACTCAAGTGAGCACCGTACAAAAGTTAAGGCAGTTCTACAATTCTTACCCCATATTGGTAGAGCAACCTTGTTAGTGGCAAAGCACTTCTCAGTTTAGAATAGCTACTGTTGATTTTAACAATATTTGCATTTCAGCTTGTGCATATATCACCAAGCACTACTCAATCAATACACACATCTTCCTTTGATTGTTTTTGTCATTATCAAAACAACGATGGGTATTTTCGAACAATCACCATATAGGTGTTTTTCCCAACACAAAGAACGTCTTAAAGGCAAAAACATATAATATAACCAAAAAAATCCCCAAAATCCAAATAACCTCTTAACAACCCCTAATCTTACCTAAGTCTAAAATAGCCCCTAAAAGCCTCAAATTGGCCTCAAACTACATCCTATAAGACCCCTTAAGTCCTTCATAAATCCTCAACACTAAATGACCCTAGAAGAATCTATTATAACCATACTATCCTAAATAACTCATATCTCCAAATAGCATCTGAACTGCAAAAGAAAAGACGGATATGCCTCGGAGTCCCTAAATTTTTAGAATCTCAAGAAAAACCATTCGTCTTAAAATAACCCTAAAATCTTAAAGCTCATAATTAAATTCAAGTGAGTCTCAAATTACTCCATTATGACCCATAGACATTTGAGACAAGCACAAAATCGAAATTCAAAATATTCTCAAATAACCCAACGCGTTAAATAACCCCTGAATCAGAAATATAATTCCTAAATTAGCACATCCACAAGTCTCAAATAACATCTAAATTGCAAAAACCCAAGAATCTTGCTAGAAAGCCCCCTAAATCGAAGTAAACTATTAGTAGCCCCTAATCTTGAAATCAACCCCTAAACAAGAAATAGCCTCTAACAAAATTGAATATAAGCCTCAAATAACCCCAGATACTACTTCCAATCCCTTAATATATCATCCATACCAAATAACCCTCCAAGAACCTATTAGATAATAGAAATATCCTAAGTAACTTACTATAGACACCTAAATTTTGGCAATCTATTTATTTATTTATTACATTAAAAAATTATGGATTAATTTTTAACGCCTAAAAAAATAAATAGAATTAAGTTGCATAGCTTATAGTTTTAGGAGCATTTTTTTTTTTTATTTACATTGGGCTAGCGACGGATGGGTTCAACTTGATGGTTCAAAGCTTTAATTTGATGAGTTAGGCTAAGCCCCACAAAGAGAGTAAATCGGCCCAAGCATGTATCCTTGAGGAGATTTTACGGATTCATTTTTTGCGAGATTTCAAATTTGAGAAAAATCATCTTGCAATCCCGAATCATATCAAAAACAAATATTGCATTTGGAAAAGAAATCTTTCTGAATATTGATTTGGAAAAATTAAAACCCTAATCCATTGCCTATAAAAAGGTTGTTCGCGTAGGGTTTTTGGGGGCCACATAATGGAAACACATGGCCACAGTTCGTGAAAAGAGAAGAAACTCTCTTCTTGGCAACAGGTGAGAGAATTAGGAGGTGCTTAGCCGAGTCATCACCATGATTCCTAGTCCATGGATTCCTCCAACTCCGCAATCCCAGCACCATTGCTTCTAGCCGATGACCAACTGCTACCGAGGAGTCCCTATACAACCAAGCCATGAAGCTTCAAAGGACGATCCTCGCCACAAGCGCCACAAGCAACAGCCATCGAACTAGCAACATCGAGTTTCTGTTTTGCAAGTTGTCAAGTGAGATTCACTTGCCGATTCTTGAGCCAAGCCATATTGGCAAACAGCCCCTTTGTCGTTCATCCTTGAGTCCACGAGACATCACTCTAGACTCCATTCATGGCAAGCCAGAAGCCCGTGAATTATCCTTGGCTATGAACCGTTGGGCACCCCTTGGACGGTACCCGTTGGAGAGGGGAAAATTGTCCAAAAAGTTCTTTAAGCCTATTACAGTTTTGCCAATTGAGTCATAAACCTTTTAACATTACCAATCCATTCGGCAAATTTTGGCCGGAAAATGCTGACGTGGACGCGGTGGTGCCACGTAAAACGCCTAATAATATTTTAATATTTTTAGTATTTTTTTATTTTTTATTTTCTATTTTCTATTTTTTCCTCTCTTTTTTCTTTTTTCTTTTTGGCTTTTTCCTTGGCCTTTCCGGTGGCCAGCCCACAGTGACAACCGGCCATCGGCCCACGTCGACCGGCTGGCCTCACCTGCCACAGGCGAGACCCGACCAAGCGACGGCGACGCCGAGCGAGGGCCGGAATCGCCAGATCTGGCGAGGGGAGCCCTCACCGGGGCTTGCCATCACCCCTAGCCAAGCGGGCGACGGCTGGCCACTGGCCACAGGCCGACGCCCGCCCGGCCAGGGGCGAGAGCCGACCTTGCCAGATCTGGTCTGGGCGAGGCCGACGCTCGCCTGGGCAAGGCCAACGCTCGCTTGGGCGAGAGCTCCCCTCGCCAGATCTAGCGAGGCCGGCCCCGGCGACATCGGCCTCGCCAAATTTGGCGATGGGAGCCCTCCCTAGGCCAGCGTCAGCCTCACCTAGACCAGATCTAGCGAGGCCGGTCCTCGCCCCTGGCCGGATGGGCGTCGGCCTGTGGCCGGTGGCCAACCATCGCCCACCCAACCAGGGGCAAGGCCGACCCTCGCTTGGGAGAGGGCAAGGCCGGCCGGTCGGCCGTGGCCGGTGGCCACCACCGAAAGGCCAAAAAAAAAAAGAAGGAAAAAATAGAAAATCAAAAATATCAAAAATATTTAAAAATATTAAAAATTAGCAAGAAATGAAAAATTTTAGGACTAAATTGGCAAGAAATGAAAAAATTTAAGACTCAATTGGCAAAGTTAAAAAGTTTAGGACTTAATTGGCAAAACCGTAATAGATTTAGAACTTTTTGGACAATTTTCCCCGTTGGAGAGCATCACCGAGTCACGACTAACTCCAAACTTGCCATGGCTCTGCCTTGGCGAGCCCCATTGACACCATCGACGTCAATGTCTCGCTCGACCCAACAGTTCCTTCAAGCCGTTAGTGACTGAGCTCCTCCGCGTTCACCCGATCAATCGCTAGGACAAGTTCCGATTGCGATGCGTGTAGCTGTGGCAGAAATTCTCGCATGTTATGTCCACTGGAGATTTTTGTTAAAATAGAAGAAAGAAATAAGAAATTTCTTTTGGCGTGCTGGTGTGATTCATGAATGAAGTTGTAAAAATTTCCTAGAGGAGCACCCGTGGACCATATCTGAACAAGGAGACTACAAGTGGTAAAAAGTCTTATTAGGTTGAAGTGTATTATGTGGGTGCAAGTGCTTTCCTTTGGAATAAAAGGTTTTCTAGTGTTCACCGTGGTCCAAGACCATCAAGCACGATAAACTCCTCCAACAACGCAGTCTTCTCGCGTGCCCTGTAGCCGTGGACACACCCAATCGAACCACCGCGTCGAGCTCACCATAAGCCATCACCAGTGCTGTCTTTTGGCGAGTCCAAATTCGGGGACAATATCTACGAAATATGTAAAGATATTATCCAAATTTAATTTGATAATTTCCTTACTTAATTCGTTGATATTATGTTTAAATTCAAATCTTCCAATGATACATCTTATCCCAAGTTTCTCGAAAATCTTTTTAAATTAGGGATTTATTCCCTAATTTCACAACGTGCACATTGATTGACAGTCTGATTTCACGCTCGAAATACGACTTGCAATTGCACGGAAAAATCGCCAATCCAATCTCACGCTCGAAATACAATTCGTAATTTTGTTAAAAATTGGCAAATCCGATCTCATGTGCAAGTTACGATTCGTCAATTTATTAGATGGATATCGATCAATTTATTAGATGGATATCGATCATATCTTGCCCTATTTGCTGTCGTGTTGTTTGAATTGATTTTATTTTCATAAAAGAAAATCGAAAAAATTGAGATAGATTAGGTTCGTTTCAGAATATTCCTCGCCTTAGGGCTTGCATATTTAGAATAGGAAATTTATTTATTTTGAATTTTTGCAAACATTAAAAAAAAATCAATCAATTTAGGATGCTAGTTTTTTTTACTTACTTAGTTGCACATTTAATTATTTGGCAATTTTAAATTTCGAATTTTATAAATAAATAAAAAAAACACAAAAAAAATCAGCATGCATCTATCACGTAGAATTAGGGCATTCTTTGTACGTCACTGCATATTAGGATAAAATTGCAAATTTCATTTTAACTTTAGATTGATTTTTTTAGATAGACTGCATCTTAGATTAGATATTGCTAAGTTAAGATAATATCTTGGTTTAAATTAGGATTTGGCTTAACCTAGTTCCCAATACAAATTGAATAAAACCTTAATCTAGCTAGATAATCTTTGCATTTTTCTAATTTCGAATTTCATGGAAAATAAAAAAAAAATTGCCTTAGAATTAATCAATTTCTTTCTTTAAGATAGACTACATTATATTTATGTCATATAGTTAGATCATATTGCCATATCATATTATTTCATGTTAGATTAATAGCATGCATTGATAACTCTCATTAAATAAGGGAAAAAAAAGAAATCACATGTTAATTAGAAATCATATCTAGGAGTCAATGTGAATTCCGATTTAACATTGTAGATGCTTTCATTGCCATAAGGTAAATCCTGCAATTTATTCATTATTTTTCTTAGACGTTAAATTGGTGATTTGCGCACCCGCATGATCTCCTCACATGTTAGGGAAGTGAATTAAAATCAATTCAAACTACTTACTAAACATTTTTTTTAAATAAAATAGAAAGGTACAAAAAGGGCGTTAGAGGAATATTCTTGAATAGTAAAGTAAATCTCCCGTTACTTTACTTGAGTTTCTACTTTCTAATCGATCCACCAAAAATAAATTAGTGGGGACTCTTAACTGAAATATTATTTGTATGTTAAGAACTTGAACCTAAGTCGCAAATTGGTATGAGCTTGGGAGAGCCCGAGTTAAGTTTAGACGTAATAATCCATTAGCCAAATCCTAGGTGGTTCACCCAAAATTTTGATCGCGACACTTACAATCTCCAATTGATAGCTAAATTGGGAAGAAAAAAGAATACTCCTAAACCCCTAAAATTCGAAGAACTCCACCAATTGGAAAGCAATAGTGATGTTTCTAATCCTCCAATCTACCAACAAAACAAAAGAATTATTAATTAACCCCCAAACATGAAAAAGAAAATGGTTAATGTCCTGAAAAATCCCAAGTTGGTACATCTGTAACAAATTTATCCCCAATTAATTTTTTAACCATGAAAAACCCCACCGATTTATTTGTGACAAATTTATCCAAACTGACCATAAAAAAAAAAAAACCCCAAACTAATATTCTTGTGACAAATTGATCCCAAACTAATTTACTCAACCACCAAAAACGTTAAACTAGTACATTTATGACAAATATACCCTCTGTCAAATTGGATTAATACCACAAAAAATCACAAAAATGATATAACTGTGACAAACAGAAAGTAAAATCACAAATCGGTACACCAATCAACTATCACATATCATTCAACTTAGTAATTTAACAGTAAAATTTAATGAAAATTAATATAGGATAAATTTGTCACAAGTGTACCGGTTTGGAATAAATTTGTCAAAAATGCACTAGTTTGGGTTTTTGGTGGTCAAAATATTACTTTGGAATAAATTTGTCAGGTATACCAGTTTTTTGTTTTTCAGGATATTAACTCAAAAGAAAACTCCTAACTAACCTCATAATTATTCTCAAATTGCCCGTAACTCATCAAAGAAAAAAAAAGCTCGTAACATAAATAACCCAAGAAAATCAAAATACCATCACATAACCCATAATGCAAAATAACTGAGAAAATTATCAAAAAAATTATAAACCTATTGTAATTGCGTAAATTTAGTCTTTTTTTTTTTTTTTTTTTTTTGCCATTTCCAATTATCCAATCAATTTTGGCCAAAAATTACTAACATGATTGTCAATTGTCCTATGTAATATAACTATTGTTAATGTGGGCATTTTTTAAAAAATATTTAAATATCTTTTATTTCTTTTTTCCTTTTCTTTTATTTCTCTTTCTTTTTTCTTCCTTCTTTCTCTTGGCCAAAGGCAAAGGCCATTGAGGTCGACCTCATCGGCCTCTGGTGAGGGTCAACCTTAGCTAGATCCGACGAGGGAGAGCCTGGCTAGCCTTGCGCATGGCCGCCGTCACAACCTCTAGTGAAGGTGAACCTCACCCAACTCTTGGCCATTGTTCACATCAATGCCGATCACATCACATAAAACGACTAATGTCTTCGTTAGCAATTTTTGGTCAAAATTGGCTACATGGACCAAATTAGCACAAATGCAAAACATTTAACACTAAATTGGCCAAAAAATTATAAATTTATGATCGAATTGGAACAATTGCTATAAATTTTGGATTTTTTTGGTAGTTTGCCCTATGAAATTGACATACATTATAGACACCATATCGACACTCCACAAGTCTCAAATAAATTTTAAATTATTAAACAGGAAGAATATAACACCACAATCCTGAAATCCAAACGACCCACTAGTAACCCTTAAGCTTGACATAAGCCGTAAACCTGAATTAACTATTAATAACACATAAGTCGCTAAATCCCCAAATAGCATCTAAACTGCCGACAACGAAGAATATGACTCCAGCTTCCGCAAAATGTTAAAAAAAAACAGATGAAAAACCCCTAATCTTCAAATTTATGCTCAACACCGAAAGAATCTCAAAAAATCAAACTACCCTCGTATAACTCCTAAACCAAAATTAGAGCCCCTAAATTAACACTCCACAAACCTCAAATAAGTCTAATGTTAACAAAAAATCAAGAATCTTATCACAAACCCATAATTTCGAAATAACCCATTCGTAGTCCCAAGTCTTGAGATAAACCCTAATTAATCCAAATGAACATCAAAGAATACATCAGAGAATTAAAAAAATCAAAAATATATCGCAACCCCCAAATAATATCTAAATTTGAAGAAATAAATAAAATGAAGAGTATAACCTAGAAATCCTTAAAATCAGGAAAAAAATATCAAAGGTGTTATAATTTTAGTACGGTGCTCATTTCATAGACAAAACTTTTCAAGTAATCACTTGAATGCCATATCGATAGACAAATCATCTCCTAAGTCCCTCTGGTAAAAAATTTCTAAAATTCATCCTACATGACTTTGTTAGTGAAATTTTAGTTCGTACGCGACTCTCTTTAGAAGATAGTGAAGTCCAACATGGAAAAAGATAAGATGACCTGACATATTATTTTATTGGCTAATCAGTTTGTCTTCTCTTCTCCCTTTTTCTTTTTTATCCTCATCTTCATCTTCTTTATTAAATGAATAAAGGCATAAACAACACGGCATTCTCTGACCTTCATGTTTACTGGAGCTCCTGCTGCTAGCATTGGTGACGCTACTGCGACAGTAAGAAGATGCCTCGCATGCCACCGCCATTCTCGGGGAACTCGCAGTCGCAGTCCCTTAACACATAGCCTCGGCCAAAGGCCCACTTCGCATTACCCATCCATTGCGGTGGCCTTAGATCCCGTGACCACTTGTGCTTTCCACCGGCTAAGCCCGCGCCGATGTCCATATTCTCACTCTCTTCTTCCCCAGTGCCACGCATCGTCAAACTGAGGGACGAAATGGGCACCTTCTCGCTTGCAAAAACAGAGGCTGCCTTGTTTGAGCTATCATCTCGAAGCCCCTTCAACATTTTGCCCCAGTTTGTTAATTCCGGGCAAACATGTGTCAAGTGACGTTATTTTTAGGTGAATTCGTACTTACTTTGTGGACAAGCCATGTCTGGATGAATACTATAAAAAAAATAAAAAATAAAAAAGCCATGTCGAATTGGCGACGGCACTAAATTGATAGTTTTTTCATAAAAGTGACACATAAGCAGTTACTCAAATAGTTTTGGTACCAAACTTTTAATGTCCTTCTCCTCCTTAAAATCCAAAAAAACCCATGAGTAAAAGCTATTCTTGACTCTAAACATTAAAAAAAATATTCTAATGAGTATTAGTCTCCAATTAACTTCTTTAGAACCTTTGAACAGTGAATAGAGGCTTGTCACATAAATAAGCCAAAAAATCAAACTAATTCATAATACGAAATACTCTCGAAACTGATGAAATGATTATTAGGCCAGAATATGGGCCCTCTTAGGTGGGCCAGGATTGCGTTTTGCGGGGCCCACCCAATCACTTTTCCAACACCGGCCGTCCGTTCAAGGAACTAGGGGTGAGCAGCGGTCTAAGGTCGACCCTGGACCAACCCTGGACCAGCCTAACCATGTCGATCTTGGTCCGGTTCCCAAGGAGACTAGGTCGGTCCTTGGTCCTGAAATTCCAGGACTAACACTGTGCGGGTTGGTCCTCGGTCCTAAGAGTTTTGGGTCGGTCCAACCCTAGACCAACCCTATATATTATATTACAATATTTATAATTCTTTTATATATTCAAACCTAAGTAAAATGTCTGTTATATTATATTATATTGAGATGTTCTATCAATAGCACTAATAGTAATTTCAATTTAAAACTTTTGTTGTGTATTAATTATGTGTCGTTTGTTTTTTTTTCAGGTGTTTAGAAGTTCAAGTGAATTAATAAGATGTGAAGTTATATGTCCATGGTTTATATTAAGTGTTTTGAACTTTTTATGGTTTAATTGTATTTTACTAATGAATTTCAGCTGCACTTTGCTTTTCAATTTGTGTCAAATGGTAGAAGTTTTTGAAGAGTAAAGTAGTACTGCAGTTTCTACGGTGATTTGCTAGTCAAGTGGTGTGAAGCTCATTTTTTGGTTGAATGGACTCTACATGATCAAATGTAGGAAAACGCTTTTGCATATGGTGTTATAAATAGTAAAGATAGATGATTACAAGAACTTTGCATCTTGTCCCATATCTTGATGAGCGGTTAGCAGTACGAAATTTCTATTATTGTGTCATCTTAAATTTGCTAAATATGTATTAATATTTATAGTTTAGTTGTACAATGCCAAATTGTCAACGGATGTGTAATTTGAATTTGTAGGTTTGAGTAATAACTTAATCCTTCAATAAAATACTCTTTCTAGAAATATTAATAGATATTTCAACCCATTCTTTTTTATTACGAAAAAAAAAATTATACATTAGTTCCTGAAAAATACCACGTTATCCCTATGAATATAGGAAAGAAGAAAAAGATCTTTTTTTTTTTTTCGTTCCTATTCTTCTTTCTGAAAAAGGGGGTTTCTATGAATTGAAAGGTCCGAATGATCAACTCTGCAATCAGTTGTTAGAATCAATAGGTCTTCAAATCGTTCATTTGAAAAAATGGAAACCATTATTATTGGATGATCATGATACTTCCCAAAAATCGAAATTATTGATCAATGGAGGAACAATATCACCATTTTTTTTCAATAAGATACCAAAGTGGGGAAGACTTTTCTAACTCATTTAGTCTATTCGTTCTCTCTTCCTTGCACGAACCCCCTGATAATATCCATAAATGGCTTGTTTTTGGTAAAAGATGGACATTACTATATGTAAATTCAGGTGCGCGGTTATTGTGCTTAAATAATTTTTATGTTTTTTAAAATACGGAACCATATGAATAACGGAGAAACTCCATGAAAGAAAAATTAATGATTCATATAAATCACTTAACGGGAAATGTCCCGAATAAATCCAACGAGTGACTAATAAGCCTGTTATACAGAAAAAAGTAGCTATCATGCCTTTTTCTGACGAATCATATAGTCCTACGATTTCATCGACCGATAAGCTTATCAAAAAAATAGTAATTCTGGTTGGTTCTTTGCGCCTAGTTTTGGTGTAGCAGCTATATTTCGCTTCATCCTTTTTTTCCAAGGGTTTCATAATTATCGATCGGTCCGGTCTTTGGTCCTAAAAATTGAGGACCGACACTGTATGGATTGGTTCTAGGGTTAGGGGGTGGCTCGGACCGACCCGGACCATGCTCACCCCTACAAGGAACCCTTCCGGCAAGACCTCTCCGGGGTCCGTATTACATGTAAATTGATAGAAACCAAGAATATAACCCACGAGCCCTAAAATCCAAACAATCCATTAAACATACCCCAATATTGATTTTTTTTTTTTTTTAAAGGCCTAAACGTGGAATAACTCTTGGGAACCATTCCACGATTTAGTGGAAGCACCCCCCTCGACCTTTATCACTAACACCGCTAGGCCTTGGCGGCATAAATCCGGCGTGCTGTCAAGGGAGGGAGGTGCTTTCGCTTCGCTTGCTTCACGCTGGAATGTGAGGTTGCTGGGGACAAGCCAGACCACCCCTGCATAATTTGATTCCGGTGAATATCAGAACATCGCCTGATTGATTGGGAAAACCATGCCTCTAAGGAAAGAACTGTGCAGAAACTTTCAGCGCGGAAGGTTTGTTGCTTTGCTGATCGGTCGATTGATTGATTGATTTTTGTCACTCAGTTGCGTTGTGCTTGTCAATCCCTGCTGAGTCGGAGTTACCATCTCTCTCTCTCTCTCTCTCTCTCTCTCTCTCTCTCTCTCTCTCGTATTCTATCTCCTTCACAATGGGATATGCTCAGTAGCATGAAAAACTTACCGCTTTTCCATACTTCGGTCTAAGTGTTCTAGCATGGCCTTGCTCGAGATGATTGATCTGTCGATAGTGTAGGCATTGCTATGTTTTCTACAAGGCCCGGCCGTTCTTAACCAAGTCAGGAAGGATAATATGAAGATTCCGAGCCGTTCGACAGTGCCTGGTTATTGCTGTTTTCTCAATGCCATCGTGCATATGAAGTTTCGTTATTGGTGCAATTCTATTTTCTTTTTAACAGCATCGACAGCATCCTTGCTCATCGAAATTGTCTCAAAAGTTCTCATATGTTGTTTCCCCAAAACAATGCTTTTGAAAAAGTCAATTAGTAAATTTGAAACCCTCATACTCTAGGGGTGTCATTCTCAGAATACACAGCGGTACCATCTTAATCTTCTTTTGTGACCATGTCAGGCTGTTAATTTTTCATGTTCTTTATTCGGATTGAAATGGGGATTTCTTTTTTTTTTCCTTGTGGTAGCAAATCAATTTTTCTCATAAGCATAGTGTCTGCTTGCCCTGGATAAGTGGTTCGTATATTTACAATGAGGACTTAGAGGTTCACCATTCTGAGGATTGATGTACACTAACAATTTTTCTTAAAGAAACTAGGAAAAGAGTTGACCTGCGGTACCAATGGAGGTTATGAACAACCTAACTGCTCTA
The DNA here is from genome assembly GCA_017140475.1 of Eucalyptus fibrosa. Taxonomy (NCBI): domain Eukaryota; kingdom Viridiplantae; phylum Streptophyta; class Magnoliopsida; order Myrtales; family Myrtaceae; genus Eucalyptus; species Eucalyptus fibrosa. The sequence continues at coordinate 196,503 of CM029507.1, forward strand.
AGCCATGGTCGGCAAATCTCTTGCCTTACAAAGGGCCCTGGCACACAAAGCATTAGATTGAGATGAATTTACCTCGTAATATATACAGTTTAAAGTCGTATGCCCTTCATGCAGTTCTCTTGATCTCTGATGTCTTGAACTTTTGCAGCTGTCAGTACGGTGAAAGGTGTAAGTTTCTCCATCCAACCCAGCAGCAGTCCCGGCCTAATGCCTTTGGATTTGGCGTGCAAAACCAACAGCAAAAGCCCAATGCTTTTGGATTTGGCGTGCATGGTGGCTCAAACCAACAGCAAAAGCCCAATCCTTTTGGATTTGGTGTTCAGAGTAGCTCTCAGCCAACTGCTGCGTCGCAGCATAACCAATTTAAGGTTCTTTTTCCCTTTGTATAATTGAAAATAGAATTGGTTGTGATGTCTCTGGCCAGTTAAAATGTAGATTTCACTTATATTACAAGTGTTGATAATTTCACCCACTATGCTGACAAATTTGGTTTCATGATTCTGGAATCATTCCAATATCTATCTCGGATCTGGATCAGCCTTTTGAAAACAAGTGGACTCGCTTCTCTCCTATTTCTAATGCTTCTGGCACTGCTTCCCATCACTCTGACAGTCATATTCAATCAGGAAATCACAAGTAAGTGCTTTGCTAATTATACTCTCTCCAAGTGGCTTGGTAACTACATCCAACTTTTCCTTATTTGAGAAGTAGTGCCTAATTATGTATGCCTTGTTGAAAAGATGCACAGATCCAGAGTCCTGCAAACGAGTAATTATTGAAGATTTTGAGCATGAAAGACCATCATGGAAGCTTACATGCTATGGACATTGCAAATAGTATGTTTATCCGTAACAACCCTTATATAAATTCTAGTGTATGTTTATTTATCTACATATACTTGCATGTGCTGCATGAGCTTGCTCTTAATGCAGAATAGTGGTGTCTTGATTGATTTGCTTTCAGTGTCATCAAGTCCTATTTTTCACAATTCTAATCATGGTTGGCAATTGTGCTGTCAAGAAGTGGTTTCAAGTTTCTATACAATGTGTTTTAGGCTGGTGAGAGCTAGGTGAATTTTCTGCCTATACAGGGTCACCTCTTTGTCCGGAAGCTTCCTTCTAGCACAATGGGGGAGTGTGCTAAGGAGTGGTAAAACTAGATTAATGGGATCTATGCAATTCTGTGAAGGAACAGTGTGAATGATGCAGTGTTAAGTATGCCTGGAAGTACTAAATAGCGAGTGATTTCAGGCTTCCAGCATCATAGACACCTTTCCTAAAGGGATGGAAATGTTGATAGATATGTCACCCCATGGTACAAGCAGGAGGGATGTTAGTGTAGCCTATAACTAGCACTACTTAGGACTGTTCCAGAGCTCAAGGGTCAGTTCTTTTCAACTGTCATGGTATGATTTACACCTACTATTGCTTGTGTTAAGTACCACAGAGTGCAGGAAATTCAAGGTTATCGACATGTGTGTGCTCAGGAAAAGAAAAAGAGAAAAAGCTTCACTGGAAAATATATGTTCGAGAAAACTTTTTTATGGCTGGTTGAGAATAACATAAGAGAAAGTTGTTTAAGGTGGTTTAGGCATCCAATAAGAAGATGCACTTGCTAGATATGCAGTGTCCAATTCTATCATCTGTTGATATCACATTAGCAACAGGTCAACGTCTACATATGCATCAAATGTCTAGGTTGACAAAAGGGTAATGGTAGGGTAGGATTCCACACACTTTTAAAGATAAAAGTAAGATTCCATGCACTTTTAAACGATAAAAGTATATTGCTTGTATTTTTTTTTTTCCCTTGTTGGAAGCAAACTTGCAAAAAGCATCTAGAGTCAAGGTTTTCCATTTAATGGCCAAATTAATCAAAAGCTATTTATTTTTCATTTACTATGATTTCTGCATATTGCAAGTAGTGTGGATGCTTTTATGGACTTACTTTGTGGAATGTAATCTGGTGAACAGACATGTTAATGCATGAAATTCAAAAAGACAGTTGCTTTGACTCACAGTTCTGGATAATTGTTTCCTGCAGTGCTCCATGTGATATTAGTGGCGACATTAGCTATGAAGAATTGAGGGCTGCAGCATATGATGATGCTAAGCGTGGTTTGAGCTTGCAGTCAATTGTAAGAAGTTAACCACCTCATTTTATCATTGTACTACAGAATTCTAGTGTTTCGTGGCCTAAATCACGGGCTGAATGTCCATGATTAGGTAAATAAATAATCAAACTGCATTAGTGGAAATGAGGTGACTGACATGCTGTTTGGCCTGTTACTTGTTAGTAAGGTACCAACAGACTTGTGAAGTAACCAGTGTCACATTCATGAGCGTGTTATCAACTTTGAAATTTTATTAGTGACCAATCAATAGTTCACCAGTCAAATTAGGTGACTTATATGGATAAGCAGATAACCTTCAAAAGAGAGGAAAACTGTTGGTAAATAGATTTCTTTTGTCAGAATGGTGGAAAGAATGTGACCCATCATTTGCTGTTAGATTATAGATGAATCAGACAGATTTGAACATTTTTAGGAGTGAAGTGGGTTGCAGTGAGAACAGTACAAGAGGAACTTTCGACTTGGAAAGCTATCTATTCATGCTCAAGGAGGAAGAAAACTGTCAAGATGATTACTCTCCTTGTTTTTAGGCTCATTTCAAAAGAAAACAAATGAGAGCTATTCAAGAGTCTTGGGATTCTTTCGGCTGTAAGACGGTTACGTGGGAATTATACAACTTGTCTTTTGTTCTTAAGTTTTTGTATATGGGAGACTTCCCATCTCACTTAATTTTGTATAGTGGCAGTACGCACTTAGTACCTTTATTAATAAAATTTTGCTTTACCTTCAAAATAAAATCATTTATTTATTATGACTGGCAACCACTGAACGCTACTTAGCAAAACAAAATGTGTCTTATAATTTCCATGGTATTTGTTAGAGTCTGTCCTTCTTCCAATTCCAGTAAGGATGAATTTGCCTTTCAAAGTGCTGAATATATTATTTAAATAATGTCAGTAGATGTATGATGAATGAACCTAACTTTGGACATTTTCAATATCAAAAGGTGGTCACTTTCAGCTTTTTCCCTCCTTCATTGCCATCCAAAGAAAGGATGCTTGCTTCGCATCCTTCGAGTGAATCATTTTATCGGAAGGGTACACAATGTTCTATTAAAAATCATGAACAAAAGACTGTTTTTTATCATTTCCAGACGCTATAATTATGAGATTGAACTCTTCCTCTACATCAGTATTTCAGAGTGTATGAAATTGAATCTCAGTAGGTAATCATGAAATTGCTAAAGTAGTGGATTCAGTTGACAAGCTAAGCTAGCGCTGATACTAAAAGCTGTTACAGTTTCTTGAAGATGTGGGAGATGGTGGTGCCGTGGTGGGAAACAAGTATTGCGTTTTACCTTAAAACTCTAGATGTGCTATTTTCATTTACATATATCTTTATGCCTGGGATAGAACGGTAATTTTGGGAAGTTGCAGACATTACTTGCGAGTGTGTCCATCTGCTGAACACAGTTAGCCTCTTTGAACTTTGATGGTTCTATTTTAATTTATTTACTTTTTAGTGGCAAGAGACATGGTTGAACGGAAGTATCTATTCTGTTAAATACTTCTGAAGCCTATGTATAAATAAATTTGAACTTCACAGAGGCTTTGGAAGACTTGCCAAACTACTCAACTGTGATGACTTGCTGTGTGGACTGACTTGACAAAAGCAGCTACTTGGCATCCATGATGGTTTAGAAGCTACATCATGTGACTTAACTAACTTGCACATGCTTTAAAAAATAGATTATGACATTCGTGAGAGGTCTGAAACTGGAGTGCTGCTGTGGCTTTGTTCAATTTGTCAATTTTAGGGGTGCAAAAGAAAACCATCACAAGAAATTTACAAAATTTACTGATTTGTTCTAGAAATAGGCTACTTTCATTCCATTGCTGCCATGACTGAGCAAATCTCTCTACAGGTTGAGAGGGAGAGGAATGCACTTAACTTCAAATTAAGTGAGTTGGAGAATTTGCTCCGCAGCCCATATGTGGCTCCACCTTCCTCAACTGCAAGCCAAAGTGCACTCCCTGGTTTTGGGGCAAATACATTTTCATTATCAGCTCAAAATACTGGCCAATCTGTGGCCTCAAGTTTTGGTGTGCCCCATGCATCACCTAGTGCTGGGGGATCAAGGCAAGGATCTTCCTGTTCCACTTTGTTAGGTAGTCATGAGAGGCAATATCTGAATTCCTCTTTAAAGTATTGAATGGATATCACTTGCAAAAAGATGAGTGGATTATGCTAGTTCTTTTAAATCCTCTGTCAATGCTTGTCTTGAGTTCTTGTACTGACCTTGTTGCCCTCCTCCAGTCCCTACGTGCCTTCAAACAATGCTTTGGGGAGTCTAAATTCTTCTTCAACTTTGCAGCAGACTGCAAATGCATTTGGACAAAGATATATGTCCTCTGGAGGTACAAATTCGTTTATGAGAACTGTCTTCTCTGTTCCTAATGCAGCTGTAGGATGGGGACAGAAAATTGTTCTTTTCTTCTGTGATTTGTTGTGTCAAATGATGGCTACTCCTTTCAGATCAAAGCCTGAGTAATCTGGGGTCGAGTCAGTTCGAATGTAGTAGTTGGTTCTGGGGATAATAAGATGTATGTGGTCCTCGGATCTTGAGCATGAAGGGACAGTAGGTGATACTTCACTTTAAAGGTTTTCTAGATTCTTAAGAATCTTATATGACACTTTGAGGACTTGAAGGTGACACAATATTAGATTAATTAGTAATTTTTTAGGAATTCGTAATTCCATTGAGTCTTGAAAAGTATGACTTGGCAAAATTGATTCCTTGAAAGGATTTCTGTGGGCTTTCTAAGCTTATTCTATATGCAAATCTTAGGGCCATCTCTCTCTCTCTCTCTCTCTCTCTCTCTCTCTCTCTCTCGGAGACTTTGTATTGTAGATCTGTTGACATTATCAGATTCCAGAAATTTTGTCAAGCTCTCCCTCCCCTCTCTACTGGCGACCTTGCATTGTAGGTCTGTTGACATTCTCAGATTCAGGAAATTTTGTCAAGGTTGTGCTGTTTATCTTTAGTGATGAAGCATCGAATCTACCATTGTTAGCTTGTCACTTTTCCCAAGTTATAATCACCAGCCTAAAGAGACACTACCAATCTGTAAAGCAAGGTCAATAAAGATGTCCTTTAGCGCGATCAATTAGTTCCATCATCCTGAGATATCAGAGATTCTGAAGCATTTCGTCTGGTGATCAACCCAGTCAGGATCAGTCTAATTGGACTCTTCCAATTTGGTCTGTGCAAAAATTGGATCATATCAAAGTCCCTTCTTTGGATTTTTTCAATTTGATGTGTAGAAGCTTGTTTTAGTCAAAACAATCTTATCATCACTCTGCTGCAGAATCAGCTCTAATAGTTCACAGAATCGCTTGAAATTGTTAGCCACTTTCTCCCCCACACCCCCTTCCCTTCCTCCCCCATCCCCAGCCAGCCCAGCCCAGAAAAGAGTTGGATCTCTGATACCTCCTTGTGAACATCTTCCAAATGGCCTTTATAATAAAGAACTGGCAGTAATCCAACCCGGATGTGATCTAGTTATACGTATAATGAACTTGCATTAATTAGTAGCGTTGCATAGGTATGAGTTTTAGCCATAGTCCAGCCAGCTTGAACATTTTATGGAAGTTTTTATCAGAATATGTAGCTTTAACTGTAGTGGCTGGTTATTGCTGGAACTAACTTCTTGGGTGCATTAACAGTCTCACAACAAATGCCGAATTCAACAAACAACAATTTTAACATTGTTGTTGGACAAAAAGCTGTTGATGATCAACAAAAGTAAGTATACCGAGAATCCTTGTTTCATATGTTTTATACTAACTCCACCTTATTTGTCAGTACTACACCATCATCTTTAGACTCCACAAATAGCCTTTGATTGAGACGATCTCACTAGTGAACAAGTTCAGTTGATTTTGTCCAACCAAGAAAAAGTTGTTGATAAGCTTTAACAGTTACATAATTCTCCTGATGTCAGCAGTTTTGACTCAAGCCAGTTTAAGTTGATCTCTTCATTCATTTAGCACGCAGGTTGTGTTGAATGATGTATCAGCTCTGCTTAATTGTTTGTAAATTTGACACGTAATTTACGTATATAAGATCTTTGACACGATTGACCTTGGCAATCTACATTTGTTTTGTTCGGTACAAAGGGCTCTTTTTAGAAGAAAGTGATTTCTAATTATTGCCAATTGTACATTGCGAATTTGTGAGCTTTTCTTACAAATCTCTGGTCCTCATCCTTCAGAAATGATGTGCATAAGAGTGGGCATGAATCAAGAGATGCCAGTGTTTGGCTGAAAGAGAAATGGAGCCCTGGAGAGGTAAGAGATTCGTGTCACATGGTAGCAACATAAATTTGCTAGATACTTTCATCATGTGTAGATGGTTGGTTTTAGTCTTATTTTAATCCTTTCTCTTTTTCTATCAAACAGATTCCTGAAGAGGCGCCTCCCGACATATTCATTTAGAAGGCCATATTCAGATGATAGGCGTGACTGTCGAGTGTTTAATTTTTAATTTTTTTCCTTTTAAGTACATAGTCCGCAGATAGAGTCCAACCAACCTTTTATTGTCTTTTGCTTCAGCATTTCAGGCGGCTTAGTAGATTAAAATGATCAAAGATTGTTAGGATGACGCATCCATGGGATTCTGCAATGTTTTGAGGGCTGTTCATCCGTAATGCTTAGTATTATATTTGGTGGAAACCATTGATATTGTGTCTCCTGTTTTAACTTTCCACATCCGATTGTTAGGTTATTGGGGAAGGGAAAGAGGAAATATGAATGAATGGACGATATCATGTCAAGTGTGATACAGTTGAGTTTATGCTATATTCTTCTCCTACTGGAGACCCGTAATTTTTAGTCCCGACCAACCCCCCATATAAAGAAGAAAATGGAGTATTATAAGTATTTTTTTAACGCTTAACTTCAATTACCGATTGTCAAGCAAATTGTTTTGGAAAGTGCCCCTAAGCAACGATTGAATTATCATGTAAGGTCTTACCGGTGGATGAAGTATTTAAGTGCGTATTTGCGAGGCGACAACTAAAAAGCAAAACAGCAACACTATCCACCACCCATCGGAAAGAAGGAAGTCAGAAGGAGGAGGTCAAAGTACTGTTATCGCACCAAATGCAGCTCAACCATGTCCTTAGCCAGATCGACAGCCTTCTGCAGCACAACCCATCCCAACCAGTTTGAAGCCGTGAATGTCATACGTCCGCTGGCAATGGTGGATTGAGCATGGCTGAAAGCGACGGAGTTGTACTTAGAGCCCCACGGTTGATGACAAGGACACTGAGAGCGACTAGAGAAACAAGAAGAACAATAGTTTTCGAAGGAATGCATGAGCACATTATGAGCAAAATAAAGAGAATACTAAAAAGCTAGACTCGGAATATATGTACAAGAATATACAAATTGACATGCTCCCATAGGCGAAGGGTCTTTCTTAATAAGAGCCACAGCAGAAAGTAGGCCTCTTGTGCATGAGTGCACTTCCTCCCCTTTTTCCAAGGAAATCTGAAAGCACCAGTTGCGATACCCACAACACTCTCTTATATGCAACTGTAATTTGCGACTCCTCGTGAAAATTCTATTTAGCAATATTAAGTTGCTTTACTATCTTTCATGGTCCTGGTTGTGTCGGTCATACCTTAATAAGGAGGACACAATTGGGGGTGACATGAATATCACGCCATTGAATTTGGGTTGGGCACTGGAAAAGTGGGACACTCGAGTAAAAATCAAATAGACTCCTCAATCAAGTTTACACGGCAAATTAACAGTCATGGTGACGTATAAGCAAAGAACACGAGTATACACACATTTAACACCTTCTTCGACTACATTTTAAAAAACAAGTATTACCCGACATTCACGTTTTTCCACTGATATAGTCAATAGATTTTCCCTTATCATAAGAAACCCACTAGGCGGACGATTAAATAGAACTTTCTCGCCAGAACCCCTCTTCTTCTTCAAGACCTTCTATCATGTATGTTGCCATGGCCTTATTTCCAGAGAACTCAAATCAATCCATAGTCATTGGTTGGGTCATGCAACACCTGAAGCGAGCCTTGCGAACAGTTGTCAGGATTTCAGTCTCTGCATTCTCAAGCATTCTCACCACTTCAGTGAAAGGAGGCCTGACATCTGGGTTGGCATCCCAGCATCGAGTCATAATGTCACTGAGAATCGGTAGACAATCTGCAGGGATGATTGGACGGACACCTTTGTTGACGACGGCAAAAGCCGCCTGCACAGCTGTCATGTTTTGGAAGGGAAGCATTCCTGTGATTAGCTCCCACAGGACGATGCCAAAACTGTATACATCCACTTTCTGTGTGTAGGGCCTGTGCTGGATCATCTCCCTGTGCAAATATAAGAAGTAAAGAAATGGACTCGAGGATAGATGGACAGAATTGGAAATATGGAAACTGGAATATACACAGATTTTTTCACAATCCAGAATACTACTTTGATGGTGCTTTCTATTAGCTCTCCTGAGATGGCAAATTTAACTAAGATTAGGAGAAGCGCTTGTCATTGCAACATTTAGTGATAACACCTGGGTCTATGACCAAAAATAGCCACCTTGTATTATTTACATAATTCGGTGCAATAACATGTTGGATGCAACAATAGCCATATCAAGCCTGATAGGGCCTTTTGAGTCCCTTTGCTACAGTTCTATAATGTCGTTATGTCCTGTCCAGCAAAAGGAGTTTTAATTGGTCACCTCGGTTTGCTTGAAAGTGGTAGAAGACCAGGAACAAACGGTAACGTTATATCATCATTAATATGATGGGGGCGTAAATTTCGCTTTCTGTCATCTTCATCCTTATTCCCAAACTTCAATGATATCATGCTAACGCTATACAAAATGATTTTCGCCACTCCACCATTCCCATGACATACAAGTATTCTATTTCTAACAGGGGCAAAAAAAGGTACTATGCCCACCACAAAAGAAAACATGACATCACCAAACAAAGATGCTGCCATCTAAATGGCACATCTCGCAAGCAGCATGGTAGAGGCAAGAGGGTCCACAACACACTTGGTCGCCTACTTACAGACACATATTGAACTGAGATGCAACAAAAATGGATTCAAATTAAGTAACAAGGATTAAAAAGGCCCAGTGGTCCAAATCACACCAAATTAACATAAGGAATTGAAATACAAGTCCAACTCCAATTAAACGCCCCCACAGTCGCAGTGCGAAAGTTTTAATTCAGATTTTAGCCTCGCCAATTCCATTGTGCAATAGAAGAGTAAGCCACGGGGGGTAAATAACCAGATCAGGTTGCATCATCTTAGGGAAGTCTAGTCTGGTATTTGGTGGCCAACTCAGCATAACCTGATAAATCACAATCTTCTCACAGAAGGGGTCAACTTTGCAAGCAAACCCATCCAGCAACTGATTGTTAACGATGTACATAACGTTTTAGCTAAAGATCAAGAATTAGAGCTGCACTTAAAACTCTTACAAAGGAATTGGCCAAACTAAGGCATTTGTTCCTTTAAATGTCACTTCGTGCATAGAGGACTAGTTGATTTCTGTTGAAACAAATAGTGCGAGGCAAGGAGAAGGAAAGGAAGGTTCCAGAGAAGACTCGTTAGATAACAGGAAAAACCAGTTTTTAAATTTTTGCTAGAGCATAAAGTAGCTTAGTTGCCCCTTCTTTAACTTCCAGCCTTCCAGCGGCAGCAGATAGCAATATATCAAATTTCTAACGTTTGCTGGGACGCAATTTTCATTGGGAGTCTCATCTAAAAAAGAGTAACCAACCAAACACAAGGTAAATTCAGAAATTGAAGAGTAAGTCTGCCATGCAAGTGCCAATGCCTCCAGAACACAAAAGCATACTGGAGTACCAATTTCTTCAAGACAACCAAACAGAAAGTTTTAATGAACAAGAGATAGAAACAAACAAGTTACGCTTCTCCCACATGACATGCTGAGTTTAAATATGATCAACACTGCAGAGAAGAGTAGTGAATGATCTTACGGGGCCATCCAACGGTAAGTCCCTGTCTCAGGTGTCATTCCTTCAGTCTGGACCTCAATTCGAGCAACCCCGAAATCAGCAATCTTGATTGATTTATCGGAGAAAATTAGGAGATTGTCAGATTTTAAATCTCTGTGGATCAAACCAAGCCCATGAACATACTCCATTCCCCTAGCAACATCCAAGGCCTGTCTGACTGCCAATTTCAACGGAACGGCCCGATTATGCCGTTTCATCAAAAACTGCCGAACTGAACCTCCTTTCGCATATTCTGTAACGATGCACCAGACCATTGGCTTACGGCATCCACCAATGAATCGGACAATGTTAGGATGCTTCAGTGTGGCCAACATCATGACTTCTTGCTGAAACTGTTGCTCCATCAGCTGCGCCCTCTCTAGATCGTTCTCTGGCCTCTCCAAGATCTTGATGGCGACTTCCTCGCCATTGTAAGTACCTCTGTAGAGCTTTCCAAAGGCCCCTTGTGCGAAAGGTGCACCCATGTTGAGTTTCCTCAGATCGAGAGTCCAGTCATCAAATTTTTCAAGTCCCAAGGTCGGGGAACTGCTGTCCATAAGAGCTTGGGCTAGTGCATCATCGCTCAAAGCATGCGTGACTCTCCCTCTGTGATTCACACTCTGCGCAACAGAATAGTTGTCGTTGGCACGCCGTCGCAGGCCTTGGTGATTTAGCATGCGAGTATGGGAATCGCTAGAGTCGACACTGCTGTTATCTATGGACATCGCGACAGACCCTCCACCAGTGCTGGTTTGCAGGCTTCCACAGCTCTCAATCGACATGTTGGAACCCTCGCTGAGCTTATGATAAAACGCCTGGGACGAATCGAAGTAATTGTTATCATGATTCTTCAGACCAATAATTCCAGGGAACTTCTGACCTCCGTCCAACATTTCCGAGTCCCAACAAAACAGCACAGGCGCTCAGCCTCCGTTCAGTTCATAAGCTATCTTCTATAACTGAAGAAGTCGGTCCACCGTACTAATGAAACCCTGCAAGAGAAGCAAAACCCCTTTCTCAGCATCATCTTCCCGTGAAGATCATCTATCGAAAAGTTTTTATCAATGGAAGACGGGGAAATAGGGCTAGCGCAGCCACCGGTGCACAAACGTACGACGAAACTAATTGGCCCTACAAACAGCTAAATCTAGACCCAAAGAACCCCACGTGGAGATCCCCAAGGAAGCACCGAGAGGAGCGGCCCGCCCTAACGAAATTCGACCCTTTCACTTCAGTCGTGCCCCGACATACCAACATATCCAGAAAATAAAAAAGGAAGCGGGAGCCCCCCTCGTTAGGAGAGTTGGACGGCCATAGTCGGGGGCAAAATAACAGCAGACGCAAAGGGAACACGAGAGAGGGAGGTGCAATCGACCCCTTCGAGCGAGGGGATTGAAAGGGGAGAGCGTACCTGGGCGGAGAGCACTTTGACTTTTTGGGAATTGGACGGAGGAAGGACAAGTGGAGAACACTCGGACTGGAATCGGATCGAATCTGATCTAATCCAAAGCCACAGCGAATCTTTGGGAGGGAAAAAGGGAAAGAGATTGTTGATGATGATGATGATCAAGAGAGAGAGAGAGAGAGAGAGGAAGAAAGGAGGAAGAGGAGGAGAAGGGGGAAGAGGAAGAAGGAGAAGGAGAAGAAGCTGCTGCCGCTGCTGCAGAAGAAATGGCAAAGGACACCACAGTGGTCTTCGGGTCTCCGCTTTTTGGCTCATCTCCGCTTCTTCCCCTTAGTTTACTCTTTCTACGCTCAGAAGAGTCAGGTCCGAGCAGGAGCACGGCCTTACCGTGTAACCACTCACACCTTACCTTTCCCTTCCCACCACTCCACCTCTCACGTGGCACGCCAGCACTCGATCCCGACCCACTGGGCCTCCAAGCACCCCATCCAGATCCACTGGGCCTCCTCCCAGCCCAATTCTCTCCCCACGCCCACCTTCTTCGGCCGTTCCACCTCGATTTTCATCCTCGGACCACAAACACATGATTTCACGACCCTCGATAAAAAAAAATAAAAATAAAAAAAGAAGAAGCTTCATTTCATTTGGATACGTTCAAAGAACATTTTCGAATGATCCGTCAATGTCCGAGGCGATGATATATTTTGATTCCTCAACATTTTTCCCGGAATTGGTTTTCATCATCTGACCAAATTAGATTGTGATTTTCCCGAAACTGGTTTTCATCATCTGATTTTATTTTTCCTTTTTCTAGAAATAAGCGCACACCAAGCCGTAAAACCGAGAAACTGGCATACTTAGGTAAAAATCAAATAGAGTTCTCAATCAAGTGTACACAGCATAATAAAAGCAGTTAAGGTGACGTATACGCACAGAGCACAAGTATACACACATTTAATACCCTCTTCAACTACAATTAATTCTACATAGACCTGGGTTTGAGCTCCCGTCCCAACCCCTTCTCCGCCTCCTCCTCCTCCTTCAGGCCCTTGCATCATGCATGTCGCCATGGCCTTATTTCCCCCATAACTCTAATCAATCGATAGTCATTGGTTGGGTCATGCAACACCTGAAGCGAGCCTTGCGAACGGTCGTCATGATTTCAGTCTCCGCATTCTCAAGCATTCTCACCACTTCAGTGAAAGGAGGCCTGACATCTGGGTTGGCATCCCAGCATCTAGTCATAATGTCGCTGAGGATAGGTAGACAATCTCCGGGGATGATTGGGCGGACACCTTTGTTGACAACTGCAAACGCAGCCTGCACAGCGGTCATGTTTTGGAAGGGAAGCATTCCTGTGATTAGTTCCCACAGGACAATTCCGAAACTATATACATCCACTTTCTGAGTGTAGGGCCTGTGCTGGATCATCTCCCTGCATGAATATAAGAAGTACAGGAATGCAGCTGAGGATAGACGGACAGAAAATTGGAGAATTTCAAGAATGGAACATACGCAAAGATTTTCACAACCAAGGAAGCTACTTGGTGCTTTTTATTAGCTATCCCAACATGACAAATTTGACTAGATATGCAGAAGCTCTCGTCATTGCAACATTAAAAGGTGATATCTGGGTCTACGACAAAAAAGATCCACCTTGTGTAATCTATAGAATTCAGCACAAGACCTGTTGGATGCAGGAATGACCATATCAAGCGCAATAGGGCCTTTGAGTCTCTTTCCTTCAATTTCAACAATGTCAACACATCATTTTCAACAAGGGATGTTTTAACTGGTAGCCAGGGTTGGCCTCAAAGATTGCAGATGGCCAGGAACAGATGGTAGCTAGTAAGATAATGGACACATTGACTACATCCCAATTAATAAGACGGGGAGAGCAGTCCACTTTTTGTTGTCTTTCATCCCTATTTCCAAACTTCAGATGATATTATGCAGACACTACACAAAATCATTGGAAACCAGTCCACAGTTCCTATTGTCATAGGAACTTCCTTGTACATACAAGAATTCTAATTCCAACAGAAAATAGGGTGTCATGCCCTACCCACTAAAAGAATCATGTAATCTTATAAGGTCAAATAGATAATGCGGCCAACTACATTGCATGTGTCGAAAGCCACACAGTAGAGTCAAGATTTTCCACAACACATTTGATCATCTACTTGTAAACATGCATATTGAACAGAGATGGAACGAAAACAGACTTAAATTAGGTAACAATCGAAAAGAGAACCAACTGTTCAAATTATACAGGATTAACATTAGGAATTGCAGATACAAATCCAACTCCAATAAAACACCCCCCTAGTCAGAACTTGAAAATTTTAATAAAGATTTTAGCCTGGCCAAATCCATTGCAAAGTAGAAGAATAAGCCACAGAGGGGGAAAAACCAGGTCAGGTCGCAATATCTTAGGGAAGTCTAGGCTTCAGTCTGGGGTCAACCCAGCATAACCTGATAAATCACGATTTTCTCATGGAAAGGGTCAATATTGCAAGCAAACCCATCCAGCAACAGATTATTAATCTTGTACATGGCATTCTAGCCGAAGATCAAGAATTAGAGCCACTCATAAAACTCCTATCACAGGAATTGGCCTAAGGCATCTGTTCCTTTAAATGTCACTTCATGCATAGAGGACTAGTTGATGTCTGTTAAAACAAATAGTGCGAGGCAGGGAGAAGGAAAGGTGAAAGGTTCCAATTGAGACTTGTTAAAAAAAAAGGACAAAATAGTTTTCGACTTTTTGCTAGAGCATAAAGCAAGCCACCAGAATGCTTTTTGCGTACTCAGGTACACGTGGTAACCAATTTCCTCGGGACAAACAAACAGAAAGTTCTAATGAGCAAAAAACCAGGCACAAACAAGTTAAGCTTCTCCCACATAGCATGCTGAGTATAGATACGTTCAACATTAAGTAATTAAAGCTCCATATTTGAGCAGCGAAGAATCTTACGGAGCCATCCAACGGTAAGTCCCTGTCTCGGGTGTCATTCCTTCGGTCTGGACCTCAATTCGAGCAACCCCAAAATCAGCAATTTTGATTGATTTATCAGAGAAAATTAGTAGATTGTCGGACTTTAAGTCTCTGTGGATGAAACTAAGCTCATGGACATACTCCATTCCCCTAGCAACATCCAAAGCCTGTCTGACTGCCAATTTCAACGGAACGGCCCGATTATGCCGTTTCATCAAAAACTGCCGAACTGAACCTCCTTTCGCATATTCTGTAACGATGCACCAGACCATTGGCTTACGGCATCCACCAATGAATCGGACAATGTTAGGATGCCTCAGTGTGGCCAACATCATGACTTCTTGCTGAAACTGTTGTTCCATCAGCTGCGCCCTCTCTAGATCGTTCTCTGGCCTCTCCAAGATCTTGATGGCGACTTCCTCGCCATTGTAAGTACCTCTGTAGAGCTTTCCAAAAGCCCCTTGCGCAAAAGGTGCACCCATGTTGAGTTTCCTCAGATCGATAGTCCACTCATCGAAATTTTCAAGCCCCAAGGTTGGGGAACTGTTATCCATAAGAGCTCGGGCCAACGCATCATCGCTCAAAGCATGCGTGGGTCGTCCTCTATTCACACTCTGTTGAACGGAATAGTTGTCATTGGCACGCCGTTTCAGGCCTTGGTGATTCAGCATGCGAGTATGGGAATCGCTAGAATCGACACTGCTGTTACCTATGGACATCGCAACAGAACCTCCACCATTGCTGGTTTGCAGGCTTCCACAGCTCTCGATCGACATGTTGGAACCCTCGCTGAGCTTATGATAGAATCCTTGGGACATATCATAGTAGTTGTTATCATGGTTCTTCAGACCAATAATTCCAGGAAACTTCTGACCGCCGTCCAACATTTCCGAGTCCCCAAAAAAGCACAGGCGCTTACCCTCTGTTCAGTTCATAAGCTAATTATAACAGCAGATGCCAGTCCACTGCGGCGATTAGACCCTGCAAGAGTAGCAAAACCCCCTTTTTCTTTAAGCATCATTCTTGCCGCGAAGCTCATCAATCAAATAATCATCCGAGAGAAATCCGGGCAACACGCCAGAACGCTGGCGCGGCTACTGGGGCATAAACAAAGAATGAAATTTACAATCGCTAGAAATCGGTCCTCTAAACAGCTAAACCTAGACCGAAAAAATGAAAATCCGCGGGAAGATCCCAAGGGAAGCGCCCAAAAGAAGCAGCACGCCCCCGACAAATTCCGACCCTCTACCTTTATTCCTAGCCCGAAATAAGAAGTAGAAGAAGGAGAAGACTTATCCAGAAGCGAAAACGAAGGGGACATGAAGAGGAGAAGCTGGGGGCCCACCATTTGCGGAGAGTAGGCAAACGAGGGAAGAGATGAAGAGAGGAAGGAGGGAGCTGCGCAATCGGGCCTCGGAGCAGGCTGATTAAAAGAGAGAGCTTTAGCTTTACCTCGACGGAGAGCGACTTTGACCTTGTTGGGGGAAGGACAAGTCGGCAGCTTAGGACATCCCCCCCTCGCGCCGTCGGATCGGATCGAATCCAAAGACCAGCAGCAGCAGCAGCAGCAGCAGCAGCGAATCTCGAAGGAGAGGGAGAGGTGAGGTGATCAAGAGAAGAAGAAGAAGAAGATGTAGAGGAGGAAAGGAAAGAGAAAGAAGAAGAAGAAGAAGAAGCTGCGATGGCAGGAACACCAACAACAACAACAACAACAGTGTTGGTCTTCGGGGTCTTCGCTTTTTGGCTCATCTCTCCTCCCCCCTCTCTTTTCTTCTTTTTTTTATTATTACTACTCTCCCTCTCTCTCTCCAAAGCCCCGGTCCAAGGGCAGGCCTTGCGGCATCGCAGTTAAAAAATATCTCAAGATGGTTTGACATTTCAGGTCGAGATCTGTAAATAAGATTTTATAGAAAATATAGCAATAATTAGTAAAATTCGTGATCCGCGAGATGATGTGGTTTAATTTCGGGTATATCCAATGCGAAATTCACTCTTGATCATCTGGAATCATTATAACATAACTTAGATCATAAAATACGTCGAAATACATAATTTGATAGGTAAATATATATTTCCAACAATATAAAAAAAAGTATGCTTGCAAATTAATAAGATTAATGATTCATTCGATAACTACTACCCGTGTAATACGATATGAGAAATGGATTGGATTGGATTGGTTGAAGTGAAGCCCCAAGCCCATTCCCTTCCCGTCCGCCCCGCTCTCCTTTTGGCCACTCAGCTTTGTATTTTCATCTTTTGGAATCGCACAAACTTGGTTCTCTTCGAGGGCTGGATATGCTTGGACCACAACATCCTAAAATCATCGTAATGGTTTCAAGCGGCCACTACCACCCGGCGACCGTTGACCTTCACCCTAGAGAAGGTCTGGCAAAGGCCATCCCAGTTTAATTTTTTTCTTTTTTAACTCGATTGGTTCTCAAATCCTTTTTTTCCTATTTTGAAATTCTTAAGCTACATATACATCATTGAAATATCTTTTCATTCAACTTCATAATCGGTAGTTCCCCAAACACATACGAGGGAAGATTAAGAGATATTGAGGAATTTCGTTTTCCAACTTATCCCATTTTTCTCTTAATCCAAGTCTTGTGATTCGAATGCCATAGAGGCCACAAGCATTTGATGACAAAATTCAAGATGGTGCACAATTCAATGTGCGACATGCTTCACCTTGGGTTCTCTTTGTGAAGGCTTTCCCCTCAATGTTTCCGGCATGAATTTTAATGATGATGATGATGTTGTCGTTGTCACTTTGCTCGGACGGATTTCCATTGATTCCTTAAGAATAAGCGCACGTCCATCCAGAAAATAAGCCAAACGTCCAACCCCCACCCCCCCGGGGCATGGAATGAATCACTTGGTCCCCACACGGCTCATCGTCCAGCCAGCCAAGTCTTTCGTGAGATCATTGACTTTTTTTTTCCCTTTCTTATTTCAACACGAGATGTGAAAGACTACAGTACCGACACATGAGAAATGGAGATTGAACAGCCAACGCGAAATGGTGCCTTTAATGTGATTTGATTCGATTGAGTTTGTGAAAGGGTGTCTTGAATTATATGGACGACAAGATTACGTAATGGGATTTTCTTCTTCTTTTTTAAAGGTAGAGGGCACTCTTTTAACAATAAAAAGTAATGTGGCCCTTTTGTAATTTTGGTATGAATGTACAGTTGGGTAGATAAATAACTAGATAGAATCAAATACATATTTGGACATGAAAGAATTTCTCACAACTATTCCAACAAAACTATGAGTTTAAGAGACACATTTTGTGGATGATAGTCATGATTCATGAAAAAAAAAACACAACACTAGGATGGGCATACCTATCTAATTACTATAGACGAAAAGACACAACTCGACACATATCGATGTTTGTAAGTTTCTAAATGGGGCGACCGCGATTATTTCTTTGGTGGCCCCCCCTAGACCTCTACTTCTGCCTTTCTTTAGGTTTGCAAAAAGTTGCACCGGATTTTGGACGTTAATATCTTCACTCCATTTTCCAAGTCTTTCTATGATTTGGTTTTCCACGTTGCATTTCCATTCTTTCAGCCATTGAATTTGAACGAAAAGAGACAAAACTTATCAGGTGTGCAAAAATAAGTTTAGAGTTCATTCCATTATTTTCCTTCAATCAAAACACAATTCTGGGCTTTGATGGTGCCATCTTGTAATTTGTATGCATTTCAAGATCCCTAAAAATGGACTCACATCAAATTGCACCTTCTTAGTTCTTAACACCAATATTATTCGATGCTCTTAATGACTTAATGTCACATAGTTTCCAATGGATCAGTGGCTTGATCTCTAATTATACAGTAAGGGCTTGTAGTTAGGAGGTTGCTGAAGTCACAATGACTTCATTTGAGAAGTTAAATCTTGAGTTTGAAAGAATTGAACTTGACGTGAGTGTCATCCACACTTGTTGGGCTGGGTCCTCCTCACGGCCTGGCTCCTCATCACTTATGAATTAAAAACAAAAAAAACCTAAAAAAAAGAGGAGAAGCTGAACAAGCAAGGGGGGACCACAGAAAAGTCACAAAGAAGGAGAGAGACCGACGGTTTTGAGAGGAGAAGAGGCAGTCAACTTCCGGGATGATTCGATGGTGAAAACCTGTTGGAATCGGCTGCATTGTGGTGATGATATATTGATATATTGTTAATACGTGAAGCTTCTAACTGTGTAAATAGAGATGAACTATTATGCATCCTATTAATTCTTGGTTTAGTAGAAGGTTTTTGGAGACCCGTTATTTTTTGCGCATTGGATTTTTCGCGTAAAATTTGTGAGTGTTGTTGCTACCTTGTTTCTAATTTTCTTGAACTATATTTACTGTCTTTGAGGTTGATATTGTTTAAATATAATAGCCGGTTGCCGTTGAGAATGAATTGTTAGCTTTCTCCTTAATTAAGTGGTATCATTGAAGGTTCTAAAATTAAATAGAAAAAACAAGCAGCACCATATTTAAGTTAAACACCTCTAACTTTTATAATTGGGAAGCCACGGATCGAAGAAATATTGTATTGTAAAGATCTATATGATCCCCTCAATAGGGATGAGGTTGAAGGAGACAGGAAATATAAAGAATGGGAGCGAATGAATTGGCAAACAGTTGGCTTTATTTAATGTTTTCAATCAAGTTGCTCAAAAATTAAATGTTAAAAAATTTGAGGAGGTGTTTCATCGGAATTCCTCCCGCAAAAAGATATCATTCACCGAAAGCCGCTCCTCAGTTTTTATTTAAGGAAATTAGGGTCCCGCACTAACTTCGGATAAGAGATATCACAAGAAAAATGAACCAACAACATAAATTAGAATAGGACTATACAAATACAAATCATAATGGAATTTAATCGACGACAAGGTCCGGAAGAAACAAACTCAATGAGGTGACCAAATGTAAACATACTAGACTGGAATTTAATCGACAGCACAACAAACAGGGTAAAGATGCACATCGAAAATTAATCAACGATGCAAATCTAAAAGCTACAACTAGGAAAATAAAGTGCAGTACAGGAAGCTAAAAGTACTGAAATTATGGTTGATTTGTTTGATTTTTGTGAGAAGGTTTCCTAGTAGATGATTAGTGGTATTTATAATGGTTGCAAATGTTTTCTGGCGGTTTTCGGCAGTTGCATTTCCTTCAACGGTTTCCACCAGTCGTGTCCATGTCCTTCCATCTCCACAAATTTTGTACTCACGCTCTTATAAAGTCATGCTCGTGTCTCTAAACGATTGTTCCTCCTAGATGGTGTGTTATCTGCTTCTTACTTTTGCCCAATCGTTATGTCCTGCAATCCTACTTATAAGTGTTGACTATTCCCTCCAAAATGCATGCCCATTTCTCCTCGATCTCAACTGCTGTGGCAAATTTCATGATTGTGTTTATCTTTAAGTAAACACCCGTCAGTTAATTCACATTAGTTGACGTTGTAACTTTTTGGTTCTTGACAATCAAGATTGTAAAATGTGGCATTGTCTACAACTAAAGCACAATACATTATTAATACCAAAGGAGGTAAAGAATTTTTGTAGATGAAGAAATTCTTACAACAGTTGAGTTTGAGGCAAGAGAAATTAGTTTTGTATTGTGGTAGTATGATTGCTATTTATCTTATTAAAACTTTGTGTTGCATTCAAAATCGAAGCACGTTAATTTCAAATCTGAGAGAAATTAGGGGAAAAAAAAATTCTTTCAATTTAAGAAAGTCCACACCAATAACAATAGGTTAGATATGATGACAAAAATCTCATAATAAAGCGGGCATGATAGAGCTTCCCTCATGCGATGGAGGGGGTCATTTGCTGGGTCGGGTCCGCCTCATGGGGCCTACCTCATCGTCATTGAGAAAAACGAGAAGAAGAAGAAGAAGAAGAAGAAGAGAGAGTTGAACAGGCAAACTACAGGGAAAAAGAAAAAAGAAAAAAAGAGGGAGAGAGACTGGCGGTTTTGCGAGGAGAAGAGACAGCCAACTTCGGGCAAGATTCAACGGTTTCGAAAACTTGTCAAAAATCAGCAGTGTTATTGTGGGATCAAGAGGTACAAAGTGAATGTCCTAAAAACAGATAAAGAGTGCTTCTCCAAACCATCTCTCAATTTCTCCATCAATAGTTAGATTTTTCTTGCTCATTTGTATTAATTCGCCTTTGTCGTGATGATATATCGCAATATTGGTCTATTGAGCCTCTAGTTGTGTGACTAGAGATTAAGTATTTTGCATTTTACTAATTATTCGTGATTAGTGAAAGTTTTTTAGTGATCTATAGTTTTTCCCATAAAATTTATGAGTGTCGCTGTTACCTTGTTTCTAACTTTCCAGCACTATATTTATTGTCTTTAGGGTTGATATCACTTGAATATTGTTGCCGGTTGCTGCTGTTGATGAATTGATAGCTTTCTCCCTAACAACACTTGTGTCCAACCATTCTTGCTTCATTAATTCTTATCTCGGAGCTTCGATGTCCTGATCCAACTTCGACCTAAACTGACGAAGATCATCGAGGCTTATAGCTTGATTCAGTGGAGTTTTGTCGATCTAGAATATTCTCTCTAGAAAAGATCGCAAAAGGCGTCGATTGAGTCAAATGGCAATGAGAGGTCTTGATACCAATGTTGCGATAGTCAAAAAAGTAGCTTCAGTGTTTTGATGGCTGAGTGAAAGTTATGTAATGAGAATGCCACGATAACAATTGAAGATAGGCTAGACCGCTGCATCTTTGACAGGGAACCGAGTACATCATGGGACAACACATGAGTGAGCAATAAGTTTATTCGTAAACCTTGTTGGCTTTTTTTACATGGTAAATTTCTAGATCGGATCACATAAAGAAAAATGGAAACAGGAGGCACAAAACCCAAGTAGCAAAGCCGCGCCCCTTCTTCTTGGTTTGTAAAGAGAACTTGAGCATATTCGTACAAGTGAAAAGGAAATGCAGAGGGAATTTGAGATCAAGCTTTGTGGGGGAAGAGGCGAACGGGGAGACCCTTGGCAGGCATGGGCATGGGATCAACCACAATCTTCTCGTCGGGGATGAGATTCTCCCACTTGAACCTTTTCACCAGGTTGTGCATGAACACGAGTATCTCCAAGCGCGCATACTCTTTCCCTGGGCACATCCTCGGCCCTCCCCCGAACGGCACAAATGTGTAAGGCGCTGGTCCGTTGCCGTCAAATCGCGACGGGTCAAACTTCTCGGGTTCCGGGAAGTACTCTGGGCTCCTGTGAGTCGAGTGGGTACTCCAATAGATCTGTGTCCAATATTCATTAAAATCAACAATAGGTTGTGGGATTTGGCAAGGTGAATAATCGATTATTAGTGTGTAGTTAATTACCTTCCAGCCTTTAGGAATGGAGAAACCATTGAAGATGAAGTCATTGAGGGCTTCTCTGAATGCTCCCTGGAGCGGAGGCGCCAATCGCAGTACCTCACACGCCACATTCCATGAGTATCTCATCTTCTGGATGTCATCCCAGTTCAACAACTCTCCTGGGGCTTTTGACTTGGCGATCTCCATTTGCTCTGCTCACCATACACATATATACAGATCAGGTTCTAATCTAGACAGGACAAAGTCTCGTAATCCTAGTTGTCCTACCAAATCATTCTAATCAAGAGAAGAAGAATATACCCTTGTAGACTCCCTCGTAGACTTGGGGAAGATCGGCAAGGTACTTGACGATGAAGGTACAGGCGGCACTGGCAGTGTCGTGGCCCCCGATCAACAAGCCCAAGATCTTGTCAGCAATATCCATCTCGTTCATGTGCTTCCCATCTTCGTCCGTGGCCAACAGCATGTGCGACAATATGTCCTGAGTCGCCGACGCCCTGCCTTCTGCCAAGTCCAGCTTCCTCTGCTTGATGATGGCCCTCAGCTCCTTCCTGATGAAGTTGGACGCGTGCTTCGCTTTGTTCAGGGGCGTCCCTGGCAGGTCGATGGGGATCGAGAAGATCCCGGACGCGATGTCGTTGAAAGGGTCGGCGAACTTGGCGACGTGGTCGGGGTCCTGGACGCTGACAAAGACGCGGCAGGCGAGCCAGAAGGTGAAGCGCTTGGCGAGAGGGAAGACGACCACCTCGTCCTTGTTCTCCCAGGACGTGGTGAAGTGGCGGTGGGCGATCTCGTCCATCATGCCGATGTAGCGCTGCAAGGCCTCGGGCTTGAAGAAGTTGGGGAGCATCTTGCGCATCTTCTTGGCCTCCTCCTTGGAGGAGGTCTGGAGGGAGGAGGGGAAGACCTTGTTGACGGAGTCGGGCCACCAGGCGGTGACGAGCTTGTTCTCGTTGGAGAAGAGGAACTTATTGCCCGGGGCGCCACAGAAGACGGCGGTGGGCTCGGCCAGGATGGAGGTCTTGAACACCCGGGGGGAGAAGGCGGACATGCGGTCAAAGATGAACTTCTCGGGGTGGCCGTTCCATCCGGATCTCAGGAAGTGGAGAGTCTCTCCAATGAAGGGGAGGCCGAATCTGCCGGGAGGGAGGTTGTTGCCCCGGAAGTGGGAGAGGTGCTTGTACACCATCCCGAACAGGGAGATGGTGACGAAGGAGACGAAGGACAAGAGAAGAGCTACGTACATGTTCACCTCCATCATCCTCCCCCGTTGGCTGCTTCTTCAACCTCGAAACCTACAACCAAAGAGAACTCTCAAACTGTTGTTCCGGTATTGGTGTGGATGTATGATGGCAATGCAACGTGGAGTGCGTGCCTTTTTATAGGCCTGATCACAGATCTGTCTTTCGAGGTTTTTTTGGTGAAAACGTTAAAAGCCTTAAATTAAGATAAAAAAAAAGTCATCTCTGAGGGGCTTGAGTTTTGGGGAGTCGCCAGTGCATCCATTAGAAGTCAGAAAAGGGGAGCTCACTTTTGATTCCGCTCAGTTAAGGTGTGCTTGACTCGCAAAGCATTTGCCTCCCTCCCCCACCCCTCTCAATCCAATTTAATATGACCATTTGAAAATGATTGTCCAATGTAAACATAAACCTCACTCGGCCCCACATCAAGCGACTCACGATGCCATATCGTTGCGCGAAGAGACCGTAGTGTGCACACAAAACCATTTAGAAATTTGGTGGGTAGGGGAGGAAAAACATAAAATAAGACAAAACAAATCCCTCGGATAACATCGAAATCAACGTTGGCAGCGGTGATGCATTCGCCGATCTTCCAAATCACATGGGAATCAATGTGACTCTTTGACCTCACACGTATGTATGTATTCCTTTCGATATTATCTGTACCTAATTCCAGCAAAAGGCATCGAACGAGACATGCCAAAAACTTATTAGCTCTTAACGTGCATGTCCGGGGTTCGTGTGAATAACAATCCAATTTTTTAAAAACCATACTTAGCCCCGGGGAGGGGGACAAAAGGGAGCATTTCCTGGTGTTTCCCCCCTTTCTCCGTATTGGACAACAATTAGAGAGAGAGAGAGAGAGAGAGAGAGAGGGAGTCATGAATTTATGCCGAAATTTCGAGGTTTTCCAAAGGATGCTGAGGTGCGTTTTTACTGGGTCAAACATGGACAATCTCCATACTTTTGACTTTGGGGGATCCGGTGTTCGTTCTTGAGTTGTACCTAGCTTTTTTTTTTTTTTTTTTGGTAATCCAAGGAACCCCGTCAGCCGTTTGTCACCTTACTGATGCAGGCCGCCAAGTAAACCCCGGAGTGATCTTAGCGAGGACCCACCACCCCGACATCACGCTTAAAACGCCGATGCTTTCACTGGGTTTCGACCCTTGCACCTTTTCCCCAAGGTTCAAGGTCTTATCCAACTTCGCCACCAAGGCCGGTGGTGTTGTACCTAGCTTTTGTCACCGTATCAAATCTGATTCGTCAGATCAAAGGAAATAATCAGAATTATTTTGACCGGCCACCACTTTCTCATGACTATACCAGCTGTATAGGCCGCCGAACTCCAAAAGATGATTCACCTCATTAAATGTGTCTCTAATCACATTAAATTTTTGCGAGTGAGTACGGATATCCACCGCAAATCTAGCTAGAGACATCAAATGGAGAGATGACGAAGAAAGGTGGCCCTCAAATAGAGAGAGTAGACTAGTGAGAGCGGATTGATGGCAAAGTTGACGGTGCCAATAGAGATCACCTCGACTTGTCCCATAAAGCCGAAAGCACTCTTCCGTGTCTTGTACGTTCTGAAGATGAAAACAAAAGGTTTGGTTCTTAATGAATTTTATTATTCTCTTACTTGCACATGAACTGATGAACGTAAGTGGAAGGTTTTGATAATTCAATTGGTAATATTTATTCATTTGCATTGAATAGGTCATCATTTTATCAACAAAGTAAGCTCGTTCTCAGTTATTGCGTCGAGTGATCTCTTAGTGAAAACTGTCGATTTGATTGTAGTTGAAGCTTATCGAATGCGCTCAATAGTAAAATTTTGCAATTGAATATGGCCGAAAAACTTTACTTGATACGATTGTCAAACACATTTAATAGTGACATCTACTTTTGTTTGGGGCGAAGAAAATTTTACACGTTCCTTATAACGCGATGGATTCTATTGGTGGACAATAATATGGGACCTGATACGAAATGTGCTTATTTGGGGGGATGCCTTGGAGAATGCTATTCATAAGGGGAGGGGGGGTTGGTTGAAGAATATAGGGAGCGAAGGAGACTCGAAAGTGTGATCC
This sequence comes from Eucalyptus fibrosa, assembly GCA_017140475.1. NCBI lineage: Eukaryota > Viridiplantae > Streptophyta > Magnoliopsida > Myrtales > Myrtaceae > Eucalyptus > Eucalyptus fibrosa. The sequence goes on from CM029507.1 coordinate 221,738, forward strand.
GCACTTGAGGTGGTGGAGCCAGTTGAGTTCTACCTGATACTGAGGCATACCGACAAACGACTCTAAAAGGTCATATTTTGCTGGGTCCAAATTGGTAGGTGGAGTTTCTAACTCGGCGGCTACCGGTCCAATATTTAAGAGATTTCAGACATGGTGGGATGGCTTTCATGTATTAGCAAAAAATCTCAATCGTGTTTCAAACGCCCTCCCTCCGTCGGTCAACCAGTCAAAACAAACACGCACGCCGCGCGAGCGTTTAGATCATGGGATGGACTGATTTAGCAATTTGGGAGAGAGTTGACATACGCCGGCCTGGTTGCGTGTGCGCTACTGCCGAAGGAAATTAACCCCTTATACTATACATCAAGAAACGAGGATGTCCCTTTTTGGTCCCAAGTCAAGACCGCATCGGCTGGCGATCCATACTTCTTTTAAAGCAAAATTACTTCCGGCAACTAATCACGCGTCTCTTTTGACCGGGAAACCATTTTTTTAACTTCCAGCATCTGGATGAACAAGTCATAAATTGTAGCCTGTAGGAGTGGCGTTTAAGAGGCGGGTTTCTCCGCCTTCAAATTAAGGTTCGAGCAGACCCTGAGCGGTTCTATGGCTGCTTTTAGTGCTAATCTCTCTCTGTCTCCGAACATACACCTGATCAATTGACCATATGCATGCTAAACGCTCGACTCGGTGAATATGCAGTTAGTCCATTGACGACTTAATACCGGGATCCATGCTAGTACTTTGGCAAATAATAAGCAAACATGGGCAAAAGTACCAAAATAGTCCTAAACATTTTATATCGGGTACCAATTCAGTTTTAAATTTTTTAATTTGGCTAATTTAATCCTAAACTTTTTTCACATTGGTATCCGGCTAATTTAAGCCAAAAATTGCTGACGTAGCCGCTAGCAGAGTCTTATGTGACGCTAGACAAATTTTATAAATCTTTTTTTTATATATTTTTTCAGATTTTTAAATTTTTTTTTTTTCAACTTAAATTAGCCGAATGAATCAACTGTAACGCCGTGTGAAAAGGTTTATGACTAAATTGGTCCAATTAAAAATTTTAGGACTGAATTGGTACAATACCAAAAGGTTTAGGACTATTTTTGTACTTTTCCCAGCAAACATCCACAGCCCCTGCCAGTAATTCTCTGCGAATTAAGGGGTGGGACTGTGGAGTCCAGCCTTACCTCTGCCATCCCAGTATCCGGAAAGCAATTCAATCCACCACGTCCTTTAAATCGTATCGTCCTAGTTTGTACATCTTACAAGATGCACAATCCATCGGACGGTGAAGTTAGTAAATTTTAGCCTATGGTGTGATTTTCATGACTCCCCGAGCAATGCTAAAGTCATCGTATCGTTCCTCTTGATCGTCACTTCTGCTTTCTGCCCAAACCTTCTTATCCTGCCATTCAAACAACGTTCCTGTTCTATGGAACTTCAAACGCTTCAAGGGTAATTAGGCAAAGATCCAACTGCGATCGGGTAAGATACATTAATAGTCGGCCACAACTACAAGGGAGGTGGATAAAAACCAAGTGAAGGATTAGAGAGACTTCGTCACTGGTCAACCCTCACTGGGCCCACTGCCATACGTGCCTCCTGAGGGCGGTGGCTCCACGATTGCTTTAAATTCGATGTCGATGCAGCAAGACAAGTTTGGGTTTGATTTGAGTACCAAGTTTGGGTTCTCCCTCGACCTGTCACTGCCCGACTAAAAAAGATCTCAAGAGTCGAAAGCGATTCCGCATGTTGGCTAATTAGCTAGACGTGAGCCACAATGACACCACCTCACCACCGCTGCGCATCACAAGACGTGCCACCGCCTTACCTTCGTCTCTGTATCTGCTCCATCTCCCCCCGCATCCAAGCCCAGCTCCACCTCCTTGCCTCTGTTTTCACCTTTCTCTGAGCTCGCAGCTGTCACTTGTCTCGACAGCTCATCCATGGGCCTCAGAATCTTGGCCTCGTCGTCGAAGCTTGTGGCCACGGACGAACCACCATTGCTAGATCTAGTGCCTCCAAATCCGAAGGCTCGGCGGCGCCTTCCGTAGCTATTGGTACCAAAGTGGTTGGAGAATTCAAAGGTAACACAAATGTGATAAAATAAATGACTACCACTTAAGAATCCACCTTCGAATACATGATATATAAGCATCGACATAAGGAGAAAGATTGGAGACATGTTGTCAGAAAACCATAATGACTGGGAATTTTGATCTTATAAGCATTTTCACTTGTTTTCTTTAAGATTCGAAATGGACCATTTGCCCTTGGTTTGATTAACTGAATACGCTCGGGAGAGAGAGTCTCCTCAGGACTCATTGGATAGGCTGTCTTGTTTGGAATAGGAGCATAGGGCAGACAATCTATGCAACGTTGAATCTCCTTCACAGGACGAAGGCCGGATGAAATTTCATCGGGCATGGACATCACGGAACCCATCGAGTAAAAACCACAAAGTTGTTCGGATCTTCTCTTTTGCTTTATTTTCTTCCAATATAATAAGAGCTTTAGCCTCACAAGAATCCTTCAAAAAAATGAGACTTGGGAATGAAGATTCCTTCCTTCTTCTTTAGTAGGTTTCAGAAACTCTCCATCTGGCAACGGTCCAACATGATCTCGACACCATCTTTGACGAACGAACAGGTGCTTCTCAAGCCATCATGGATCTCCTTCCACCATATACCATGGTCGTCCAGGAAGTAGATGACACGCATCCTGCGGAACAGCATCACGCATAACTACTTTGTACTTTTCGCCAATAGAGAATGAAACTAAGCATCGCTTATTTACTTTTACCTCATTGCCTTTCTTAAGCCAAGAAAGCTTATAAGGATGTGGATGGTCCTCTTCCTTGAGTTGCAGCTTGTCTCGATGGTGGTGGCCCCCGCCATTTCTCACATCACTATCCATGATGACATTGCATACCTTGCCACGGAAGTTTACTAGGCGTAACATAGATTGGTACAAAGCCATACATCATCATCAAGATGAATTGCGATTAAACTCCTTTACTCTCCCTGAACTCCGAAAGTGATTTCTTCTTCATTGAGTCTTCTTAGAATATAGTCATATTGTGACTCGTCTTTATGTTCATCCTCCACGAGAGTAATGATCCTTCCTTTTGGGACACTCCGAAGCAATATGACCAAATCCATGACACTTGAACTGACTTTCTTGAGTCACTGTTAGGAGTGTTAGGATGGTTAGCCTAGAATGCTTGTTTATACCATGGTGGTTCTGAGGAGGTAATCTTTGAGAAAGACTCTCGACTTGAACTTCTGTGTTTAGATTATCCTTTAACAATTTACCGCTTCTACTGCTTTTGCCCTTGAGTTGCTTCCCCTCCTTCATAGCTAATCTGCAAACATCATTCGAATTCCAATAGGGTAAAAATTGGACAACATCGGCATTTTCCGATGAGGGCTGCCAAGGTAACGAGCCATACTTTGCTCCACGGCCTCAGCCACATCATAACCAAGCATGAGATGCTCAAATTCAACAGTTTCAGGAAGAAACTTCTGGAGCCTTTTCATCATATTAACCCACGTTTCAAATAGCCACTTATCTTCACGAGCTCTTCGACTCTTATGATTTTCCCACCAACTTGAGGCATGGTTTTAAGGTTTGATGGCCACGAATTTTATTTTATTCGTGGGCATCAAACCTGTATGTGTCGCTCGATTATGTTGAGCCAAAGGATGAAGTTTTTCAGGATGCATATTGCCTTCAAAGTTTGAAATGTCGCTTGGACATTGAAATCGTGAAAATCACGATTCCAACAACGATAATGCAAAAAGAGCCTCTTCACTAAACGTGTCGGAACGGTCTTCATGGAAGGTTCAATCTCCTCTTCGTCTTCTTCCTCTTCTTGACCCTGATGGGGATCATCGCCACTCAACAATTGAGATTGCTCCAATTGTTGTTGGAGTTGTTGCATTTTGTCTTTCCAGATCGTCCAAATTCGAGATCAAAACAGTAACCATACGGCTCACGGGTGCATCGACATTAGGTCCATAACGACAACCTACCATAGCCTAGGCTCTGATATTAACCAATATCCAAGTGGTAGGAGATTTAGGAAGAAAAACAAGTCGCAACAATTTAAATGCTCACCACCTAAGCAATCCATCTTAAGATATAAGGCACATACATAATACGTAGGTGCTTAACACCTAACGACTCTACCTTAGGATAACTTGTCACTCAAAACATATTAATCCACCTCATCAAATAACATGGACAATCATTTTTTTTCCAAATCAAACTAAACAAATTACAATGATTATTATATCATGATTTGAGTTGATTATGACTACTTTTTCCACAGTTCAAACGTACAAGATCGAAACAAAATCATCAATGTCCGTTGACTTAAATTAATGAAATGACAACATTGAAAATTTTCATATCGTCTGGAGATTAAATTAAACATGTATGAAAAGATCCCGAACTATATTAAATAAATTAAAAGTTCATGTACGACATTGTTTATTATGCAAAATCATCAATTTAAGGGCTATTTGTATTATTTTCTCTAATTTGAATTGCCATGTTGTAGAACCTTGAAATGAATGTGAGGTTTTCAAAGTTTAGTGAGATCAATCTAGAACATTAATTCAAAAGCGTGCCAAAGAAAGGAAAGCAGAAAAAAGAATGAGAGTGATGTTATACCGTGTTTCTAGATTTAGTGTAATCGTCATGCCGTAACCATTCCTGGATTATAGGGGTATCCTTTTTTGGTGGAGTCATGCCTGCCCTTGTTATTCATTCCCACCTTCCCAACAACGTTAATGGTAACATTTCTATTATTAAGGTACTTTCTCATAGGGAGGGCAGAGTCCTGAATCATGTATTTGAAAAATGAAGAAAAAAAATATGTCAAACGTTTTCGAATCTATTCATTAAGTCTCGACATTTATAGAGTCTGCTTATTAAATTTTTGCCAAGTGAAGTACGATTTTGACCATACTCATTTAGGGAAAAGAAATAGGGCTTTTGGCATTATAATAGTTGCATGACTAGATCACGAGAGCCAATTAAAGACGACTGAGAAAAGAAAAAATCCAAATTAGTGCGAAACCCTTATTAAATCTCATAGTTATACCTACAACATATAAACACGACTTTATGCAAGGCAATTTAAATTCCAAAACTTGCTATAAGGAAAATTTAGATCATTTTAATCATGTCCATATAATTACTTCCTGAGCTTCAACTAATATTATTCGCTTCTCAGGCTCCTGGTTTCGTTAGTTAGTTAGATAATTGGATTCTTGCTTTTGACCGAATACTAATAATGTTTTTCTTCTTCTTCTTCTTCTTCATTTTTCCGGATCTTCTTATCTTGTTTTCTAAAGCCTGGTTCCCAAAACGGTCCCTAGAGAGAGAGAGAGAGAGAGAGAGAGAGAGATGCGACTCGTGTGCATTTGACCATTTTCAAAACAATCGTACACCACTTTCGAATCTCTACCCCCTCCTCTCTCTCTCTCTCTCTCGGCTTCTTCGTCCCCTTTCCTTCCTTCCTTCCTTCCCTCTCGACATCGCTCAACGCCTCCAACCTAACCCGAAAACCACCCATTCCATTCCATTCCATTGCTGGCGTCGTCGGAGTTCTTCTGGGCAATGCAAAGTTGCCCCCGCCGCATGGTCCCGCGCTCCTCCTCCAGGTGACGACGACGTCTGCTCCTCCTCCCGTCTTCTCCCTCGCGATCTCCGCCCCCCGCGCGTGCGCCTGTGTCTTCCCTGGATCTGATTCGCCTTCCTCCGCTCCGATTGTAGGCGTGTCTCCAGAATGGGCCCAAGATGAAGGGCAAGAGATCGCCGCCTCTCCTCGGGTTAGGCTTCAAATTCATGGGGGGTTGTTTCAGTTCCGACGACGAACGCGTTCAGGGCCGCCAATACATGGAGAGGATCCCCGGTAAAATCCATCTATCCCTCCCCCCCTCCATTTCCGTTTTCGGCTCGTTTCCATTTTCGGCTCTTGTGTTTCGGCGAACAGTAAATGCGAATGCTTGCCCTTGGATCCTCATCCTGCGATGTTCACGTCGCGGAGTAAATGCGATCCACTGCAATGTGGTGGGTATCCGGAAGTTATGATCGGTGCGCGTGGATATTAAACGTGGAGGATGACGAAAAAATCGTGCCTTGAGTTTCGCATTTATTGAGAATCCCTTAAATGAGCAATTTTTAAGCACCGGTTTTTCTGCTGGAAAAAAAAATGAAATTTTTTGTCGATTGCAGGGAATGATTTCTCCACGTCTCCAACTAAATCGAATAAGGTAGAGGTTAGCAGCGTGAAAAGCATGTCCGGTACGCCATTGGCATCCAAGAATGTTAAAGACCTGCGCCAGAGCCCAGGGTACACCAATGTTGATATCTTTACGTATGAGGAAATGAGGCTGGCAACGAAGCAATTTCGGCCGGACTTGATTCTCGTGAAGGTGGGTTTGGAATTGTCTACAAAGGAACCATAGACGAGAATGTCAGGCCAGGTTACCCAACCGTTCAAGTTGCCATCAAGGAGCTAAATCGGGAGGGCTTTCAAGGCGACAGGGAGTGGCTGGTATATGCATCTTATCTTGAAATTTTCTTTAATATGCACGTCTTGTTCTAATTAAAAACTTTGGGAGATCCACTGAATGTAAAAGGGAACGGTTTCACAAGATTCTCTTACCTAGATATTAGAAGTCTAAGATTTTAGACCTTGCCAGACATAATATCTCATTGCATTAGTTGCCCTCGGTTAAAAGAGCATTCAGAAGGAAACCGACAAGAATGCTTCAAGCCTTAGACAAACTAATAAACAGTTAAGTCAATTGCCCATCAACTTAAGCATAAGGAATAATGTCTGCAGAATTTTTTATTCTACATGAGTTTACTCTCAGACTTTTCTATATCGATAGTACTTTTAAGTACTTCTGGATCTCCAATTATCCTGTCCATATGCATTTATGTCAGGGAGAGAGGTGCCTCGAGAAGGGACCCCCTTTTGTATATTATAGATATTGGCCTTTGAAAATGCTAAAACTTGCACCAGCCAAGCTTTTTCCATTGGCGGAGAGCTTGCGCTTTTGTAAATCCCCGTCATGGGCATTGTAATTTTGGTGATACCTATGGTATTAGTTTGCTATATAGATCTTGGTTTTGCAGGCTGAAGTCAACTACTTGGGGCAGCTTGATCACCCAAATCTTGTGAAGCTTATTGGATACTGCTGCGAAGATGAGCATAGGCTGTTAGTCTATGAATACATGGCGGGGGAGTCTTGAGAAACATCTTTTCAAGTAAGTTGTTTGTGTAGTGCAAGCTTATGCAACTTAAAGGTTTTAACTGAAGTTATAAATTAGTTAACAGAGAAATGGTGAATGATTTAAACACTATTACGTGAAATAGCATGACCTGAAATGCTTGTGCTTGCCCCTGATGGTTCTTCACATGAAGCTCACATATGGATAATGCTTGGCACTGTTTAGTTGGCTTGAATCAAATGGTTACAACGAGGTGTGGCTGTAAGTGCTATGGATGGTTTGATTAGGAGGACTTGCAGTGGCAGACACATGTTTTATATATCTTATGCGAAGTTTGTGTGCAAGAGAATAATGTTGGTTTTCGATATATGGTCATGCCACCAGTGGATTGTTATTGACAGACTAGAACTTTCTCTTTGCAAGAATGTAGAGATAAGCATTGAATAAAGATGTTTGGAGCTTAAACTAAATTTGACAATTTGTAGGTGTTAGATGGTATCATGTCTATTGCAAAATACTCAATTCCAGATATTGTTTTGAGTCAACAGTCCAGTGATCTGACATGATATGTGATGTTGCAAAAGAAAAAAGTTTAATTTAACTACAGGCTGACGACTTTTTGTAATCTTGAGATTCAAAATTGTTGCTTCTCATTACTTTTGGCGCTTGTTGTTGCTGATCACTTCATGTAGATGATTAGTTATCTAGTTGCTGATAAGCGAAGAGGATAGGATTTCCTTCAAAGATGCATGCACAACCAGTTAGTCATCTGAAAGTGAATTACCCAATATATATACTAGCAGTCCTTCATCAGTTTTCCTTCCTTTTGGCTCTTGAGATGCATTCTCATTATCATTTTTAACCTGGCTTGAGTTACTCCACACAAATTGATGAATATTACGATATATGGAGAGATTGAAAGGAGATTTCAAAACTATACTGTGCTATGCTATAGAAACTCTCCTTGTGTTTGTATCATCCGTCCAAGAACTAGCTGCTCCTTTTATAGTGCACATTCGCACTGTGGAGTTTGGACTACCTTACGTAGAATGATTCATCTTTTGATAATTTCACTTTTGTCTAACTATTATATGTCTTTACTTTTCTGTTGCAACATCACATTGTATGTCCTCGCTTTATAGCATATGATGTCTAGATTATTAGTGATGTGGTGCATAGAGGGTTGGCACATTTCAAGTATGTCTTTTTCTTGAATAATAGTGAATAGATAGTGTTAAATTATCCTGATTTTTAGGACCTGATTATCAGGAATATTCAGTACTGATTTTTTTGCATCCTAATTATTAGGAAATAGCTGTAAATAACTAGTTAGGAAATGATTTATTAGTATTCCTTAATTTGTGGGATTATAACTGTACTTTTCAGATCTGTTTTTTCCTAGTTGATACTTGTAGCAGTCTTATAAATAGTTTTGTGATCATGGTACAAATGATATAGAGAATTATCACGATTCTTTTCTGTAGAATTTTCATGGTATCAGAGCTAGAAGTCCTAAATTCAAATCTTTCCAGGCCCCATTTGCCTCCCCACTTAAATATGTGCACGCTTGATACTAAGCAAAAAAAAACCAAACTAAGCGTGTGGTGGAGTGTTGGAATAATTAAATATTGAATCACACCTTCATCTAATAGTTTAAGCTTTTAGAACAGTTGACAGTGGTCTTGCAAAATCTCACAAATAGTAATGTTGTTGCAAGTCTTAAATAAAGTTCGCAGAGAACCAGGTAGTGACTCAGATTGTGAAAGGAACTCTGTAAGAAACTTCTCTTCATTATTTATATATTGCTGCATGTGCCAAACTCCTAATGAGTATTTCAAGGTCAGGAAGTGCTCCAATAGATGATTAGTGCGTGAAATTCTATTTCATGAGCTGATGCCTCCTGCTTTAGTAGACTATATGACGATGAAACTGTTGAAAACACCTTTTTAGTATGATCAGTGTTTGGATGCTAGGAGTTGGTTGCTCTCTGACATGGTCGAGACGAATGAAGATAGCTTTAGATGCTGCAAAAGGACTGGCTTGTCTCCATGGTGCAGAAAGATCAATTATATACCGAGATTTCAAGACATCAAATATCTTGCTGGATGCAGTAAGTCTTTGATAAGCTTCCCACAGCTTTTTGCAGAATAAATTATATTGTGGGTGATCTGCGCTATAAAACAACAGTTATAGATCTATCGAGGATAAAGGCTTGATCTTATAGATCATGTTTAGATACTGGAAGAGATTACAAGCAGCTATATGAAATAGAGCGATTTCTTACTGAAATCATCATGTCATGGTTGCATATTCTCATGCATACCTTGGGAACGGATGTATATACTTACAATTCTCATGGGTGACTTCCTGTCTCAAGTTTACCCTTGACAACCATGATTATTATTGCAGGACTTTAATGCAAAGCTTTCAGACTTTGGGCTTGCAAAGGATGGACCTGTGGGCGACCAAACTCATGTCTCAACACGTGTAATGGGCACATACGGCTATGCTGCACCAGAGTACGTAATGACTGGTACGTGTTCAATGGTACTAAGTCATCATTAATCAATCAGGTGGTGCGGGAGCATATGCGACCATAGTAGTGAAAGCAAGATTCTCTGCTTTTGTTGACTAGAAATGTCTTTGTCCCCACAAAAAGGGTAAATAGAATGCCGAGATAACAGGAAATATACAGGAAATAATATTCTCCAGCCTCTATAATGCCCAAGCTTTTAGATGGTCCTCAAGGTTTGACCCATAAGCTTACCGCCTCAATACTAGAGAGACCCATGGCACATTTTCTCTGCTTCAACTCTAGACAGCCTGATTTGTTCATTTTTTCTGCATCAAGTGTGGCTGAAGGTATAACGTGGCTACTCACTAGGCTCCAAGTATAGTTGTTCAGTCGTTCTTTCTCTACAATGACATTGACGTAGAACAGTGAATCCTGACATAATTAGCCTGAGTTGTTTGATTTTAGAACTTGAATAGAATACCAATGAAAAATGACTGAAGAAGCAGTTTTCTTTAGGCATCATAGCGAATGGTTCCTAAGCATCACAACTAGGGTTTTCTAAGTGTCTTGAAAGGAATTATGTCAAACATTTCAAAGGCAAGACTAGCCAAATTTATAACCCATCAACTCTGTTGAAAAGAAAGAATTGCAACTTTTTTGTAGGCTCTTCTAAAAATACTAATTGTGATTGAAATATGAACCTTTTACTATAATCATAACTAGAATAGGTGTTAGAATGTTCAACCCAAAACCTTGAGTCAATAAGTGGAGTGAGATTTCATGAATATAAGGCCCATTCAATCACCTTAGTCAAGTGGTCCATAATATAATTTAACACCCCTTTCACAAGCACAATGGAAAGAGAGTAGCACGTGGAATTGATGAATGGGGAGCCTCACTTGCCAAATAAATCTGGGAGGGAACCTGGCTCTGATTCATGTTTGAATGTCCAATCCAAAATTTTAAGCTGATAAGTGGAGGAGACCACATGAATAGAGGGCCCATTGAAACCCCATAGAAAAGGGATGTGGATGTACTTTTCCAATGGGAAACCTCTAAAGGGGAACACGATATCTTTAGAAAGAAAAAAAAGAAAAGAATGGGAGTAAGATCCTAACAGTGCAAAATTCTTTGGTGATAAGTTTTCTAATTGAACTCAAAGGAGAACTTTAGTTCTTTTCGGACTCCTATTTGAAATGTGGACCCATGCACTGTCCGTCTTCACTAGATTTGATGATATTGCAAAATATTTAGACAAATGTCTAATTATACAACTTGTGGGCTGCCATTATTCTCCCCTGGATGGGTAAGACTCATCCTCGAGTTTTGAAGTCCTAAACTATCAGATTTGTCAGTTTCACCCTAATAACTGCAAGCTTTGTAACCCAAAAAAATTTAATGATTAATTGGAACTCGTGGAAATATCTGTTAAACAAATCCTTTCAGATCCTTCAGTTTAATGGTATCATGGGACCAATTTCCTCATCTACACATAATCTTCATGGCCACCTTGATCTGATTTTTCTTTTTCCCAACTTGCAATTCAGTTGTACATTGGTAAGCCAAATGGCCTAGTTTCCCACATTAGAAGTACACATTGAACAATTTGAATTGATGCTTGCTTCATCAGCATTCTCAATATTCAACGTGTAATCAAATATTTTTTTGTGAATCAACTTTTTCCATCTTCAATCACGGATTCGCCTGACACTTGAAGATCATTCACACCTTCTCTATTTTGATATTGAGAAGGGACTAAAATTTTGTTTTAGTGGGTGGCACTCCTAGGGTAATGAGAATCTCGTTCAGTAATTTTACTGGTGATAGGAAATTTATTAGCTGGAAACTTGTGACTCCTAACAAAAGAAGGAAACATAATAGAGTTCTAATGGTGCTTGGATTATGAATGTAGTAATTGAACTTGAAGGAGAATCCTCATCGTTTTAAGGCTTTTTTTTTTTTTTTTTTTTTTTTTTTTTTTTTTGGTTGTGGATCGATGTAACATCTATTCTACCCAAAATGCAATGATAATGGAAACATAAGCTCAAACATCAATTTTTTCAATCTTGTGGGCTGCATCAGATATGCAACGATAATCAAGATCAAATATTAGACTTGTCTCACTCAATGAGCAAAGTTGTTGGATTGCTATATCACTTTGTAAACCAATTGTGTATACTAATCTCTTTGGCGTTATCCTGTGTTGAATGCAAGGGGTGATAAGTAGGTCAATTTGCTAAGGGAACTTGTTCACATCCTGGAGTGTGGAAGCAGAATTGCTTCAATTGACATTGCTATGGCTGTCAAGTTTCTTTTATGTATGACTTGGGTCTTATTTAATGGATTATTCTGTGTTTGGCCAGGTCATTTAACCGCTCGAAGTGATGTTTATGGGTTTGGGGTGGTTCTACTTGAAATGCTTATTGGAAGGAGAGCAATGGACAAGTCAAAACCTAGTCGAGCATAACCTGGTAGAGTGGGCCCGACCTCTGCTGAATAATAATAAGAAGCTTCTTAGGATCTTGGACCCCAGAGTGGAAGGACAGTACTCAGTTAAAACTGCTATGAAGGTGGCCAATTTGGCGTATCAATGCCTTAGCCAAAATCCAAAGGGAAGACCCTTAATGAACCATGTTGTTGAAATACTAGAAAGTTTTCAGTCAAAGGAAGAATACCAGGAACAAATGATGATTGAGAGTGGACGTGGGAGTGTTACTCTTTTTGAGGTTTTCAAAGGAGACTGAGGAGCATAGGACCCTGAAATCAGAAAGGAAAGGGGAGGTGCAGAGTAGAAAACCAGCTCATCGAGGGACCAAGAGTCAACTTCCAAATGAGGTTGACCATAATAATGATTCTCCGGATTTGGGGTGTAATATGAAATCAGCTTCTAGCAGAAGCTGAAGTTTTGCCTCGTGTGGATGGAAGTTGAAATCTTGTAATCTATCAACTTTCTTGTCCCCTTGGAGTTGTGGAATGCTTATTTGATTATTCATTGCTGTAGAAATTGGAGGTCCAACATATTTGAGTACTGGCTACAGACGTCGCTTGGGTTCATCGCTTGCCTTTTTTTCATATTGCCTTAAAATATATGATGGTAGGTTTTGCTTTTACGTTTCGCTGGAGACCGCTGCAGTTACATCAGTTGCTTATGCACGGTTGGCCTTTAAAACAGCAAAGCTCCTACTACGATGATTACCTAGCTTAATGCAATAGACCATTTCAAGTAATTTTTACCGTGGGCTTCTCAGTTTAGAATTCTAACATTGACCTACCAAACAGGAAGCTTGCGCCAAATTATTCCTATTGGCACCGTGGGAAGGATGCTGGACACATCCCAATGAGGAATGATAATGAACTCACGCATGCTTCTAGCACTCACAACATTAGTTATATGTTAGACATTTCAACTCAGAGAGTCGACAACGCTTGATTTCTACATTGCTCAACTTCCTGTTGCCCATAAACATGACAACGTATCTTTCATTCTTGCAATCCGCTATCCTAGACGTACCTCTTGAATCTGTAACTTTCTTGGGTCATTTCCTTCTAAAATGCAAAATAAGGAAACGTGAATCGTAATCTAAAATAAGATCCATCCCTGCAGTTTCCCTTTCACGTTAGGGAGTATCAGCTTTTCATCCTATTCAAAAAGTCTAATGCTGAATTGCTAATCACGTTTTCACTTTGCAAGTTCGCTTGCGGGGATTAGGATGATTGAACATTCCTTGAAATAAACTTGACAAAACTGGAAATAAGGTACAATAAGGCCCGTAATCAATTTGAAGTGAGCAACAAGCATGAATTAAAAAATCACTTTTTTGATTCGTGATCAAAATAGCTACAATGCGCACGATGAGTGCCATTGCTTTGGACATGCAAATCTCTATGCTACAATGGCCTCAAGCGAGTACAAGGGCGGATTGGCAGCTTCACTTTTCCTCCCACCTAAATACATCAGCTGCCCGTTCCTGGAGATAGAAAAAGTAACCGTTAATAATTTACATAACATTTTCATATTCAGTTTAAACAGAATAGTAAAAAAAAAAAAAAATTGGCTAGGTAAATGGTGATTGTCTCCTACACAACCAGTCAAGTAACTCTTCCAAATATTATTTGAGCCTATAAAACTCAATGAATTTATATACAAAGTTCTGTGGAAGGACAAGATTATTGCAAACACAAACTAGGAGCAGGAATTTAATTAAGGAAAAATCATAAGAAAAATGATAGATGGAAAGACGATCGATGCATCCAAACCCCTTTTTCTGGATAAAAACAAAATGCCGAGTCTCGATAGTTGCATCATGACATAATAGTCAATGTAACATCAGATGTACCAAAGAACCTGAATTGTTGCCAAATCTCTAACTTGAATAACTTTTACATTATTGGCCAGTTGCCATTGGGGAATAATGACACAAGAAGATTCTAACTGCTATAGCCAAGATATGTTAGAACTTTTCTTCCAGTTTCTAACTTTTGTTGATTCCATAGAAAAGGTTCAAAGCCCAAATTTTGAGAACTCCACTACTCCAAGTATCACGCAGCAAATTCAATATTTGACCGCCTTTCTCTGGTTTATGTACTCATCCACCTGATAATAAGTCGGGGTTCAGTAGTCTAAGAAAATAAATGTGCAACTTTAAATTTAAAGAGATTACCGCTAACCATAGGGTACACTCAAAGTGAAACTGACATGAAACGCATGTAAAGAAACTACAATGGCAAGTTGTTCTGTCCCTGGACATATTCATCACTGATATTATTGAGGTTGCTGAGATGTCCAACCCAATCTCTAAATCATTAGGTGAGATATGTTTAACGAGCGATGTGAGATACTTAGACAAAATGTTTACAAGGGCCATAAACCTTGTGGACAAGTAATGTGAGATATTTCAACACCTGATCTCCCATGGAAACTGTCCTAAGAACGGCAAGTGGAATGATGACCTAGGGGAAATGCAAAGTAAAATTGAGCGAAACTTGGACTCTAATGACATGTTAGAATGTCCAATTTAAAAGCTTAAATTAATAGACGGAGGGACATCATAAACCACGTAGACAGGCAATGTGGAATAATTCAATAAAGGCATTACAACCTTGAAATATCTATCAGACCTATGATGTTTTTTGGCTTTAAAAGAAATAGAGAGTTCCATTTTCTCGAGTTTAGAGAAGTATGAACACACATAATACGGCATTTCATAACAATTCATTGAGCAATACCAGTATTGCATAGCATATATAACAAAACCATGCCCTCTGGTCAAAGCAAGTACAGTAGTTTTATTTCTCTTTGTAGGCATATATACAAGCCTAGCCATACTAATATTGTTCAAATATGAGTAGACTAAGGAAATGTGCCACAAATACACTTTCATTCACATCAGATTGCTTCAAAACAGACAAATGTTTTCATGTAAGAAAACCCCACTTCAGAAGCTAATCTGGGTAGAGTTCCAGGAGGGCTCTCATTTTACCCATTACATACCTTGCCTTCTTTAGAGGTATAGGTTCCAAGCTCAGAGTATAAGATAATGTAAGAAACGAAATTGTTGACTGAGACAGGGTGACATGGAAGATGATCTGTTGTATCACTTAGGAAAAAAACAAGAGATCAAAAGCCTTTGCACGGAGAGCATGAGATAGCTTTGAGTCTTTTCCAAAGAGAAAAAAAAAGGGTGGGGGAGGGTGTTACTTGGAGTACTGCAGCGATTCTGCATTAAAAGATAACTGAGGGAGGTGAGGGTTGTATTCAACCACAGAGAACTACATAGACAACAAAATTTTGACTATAAGAGGCAATCCACTCGAGACTAGCAAGACATCAAGTGGTGTAATTGGGACAAAGCATTGAAAAACTTTTTTGTGCTTTCCATGCACGTAGAGTTAAACCTAGCAGTCTTACATGCTAGCTAATGGTTTAGATAGAAAAAAAAAGGCTTATGCCAATAATGAATTAGATGTATCACTGGAGCCACACCACAGCCTTAGATCAAATCAAAGAACAAGTCACTGTAAGTCATTTATTAAGCCTGCCCATGATCATAAAAAACTCAATTCCTTTATGTCAGTGGAGATTAACATGGTACTTGAGCAATGATGGTTACCCTACAGTACTCATTCACTTTCTAAATTACTAGCCATTGCACTCTTCTCCTTTTTGGACCGTGCCCCATGTATTTTCTCAAGTACCATGCACTGCTCAATATAGTTTTACCATCTTTTCCATGTATTTGACTATTGGGCTATGAGAAAATTATACTTCAGCTTTGACAGATGTTTTTCCATTTTGAAAAGGTATTGTAAAAGGGTCTCCAATTGGATAAGTGCTAACTAGAATATTGCACCAAACGAAAAAACTTCGACAGAATAAGTGCATGTTACAAAGTCAATAAAGTTGAGCACAATACCCAATAAGTGGTGCAATTTCACAGCCATTTGATTAGCAGATCTTCTTTCTGCACTACTAGAGAACTCCATTTTAACAACTTCATGAGTAGCAGACATGACTTCTTCCTTTGCTTTCATGGAGAGAATGAAGTAAGTGGGCCCATGGATGGTGCTCAAATCCACTACCTGAAGTAGTAAAACAAAACAGAATTTTTATAGTTCATGTTTCAAACAAGAAATTATTATTTTAAAGCAGACAGAACTTAATATAAGAAAACCGACAATATCTATGGAATGGGCAAATTTTAAGAGGGCATAATTCATTCAAAAAAATCTTGTAAAGGGAAATAGAAAGAGCTTAAGGGTACTATTATAGACTTCCCAGTTTCTGATTTACCCAAAAAATCTTAATATTTAAAGGCATAACTCACAAGCGAGGCCCATAAGAAGTGCATCAAGACACAATTTCAACTCTATCAAGCACCTCTTTTTCTACGGTACATCAGGATGAATCAAAAGGCACAGCCACCCAGCAACTGGTTACAAGACAATTTCATTCTATGATACTAAAGTGACTTACCTGCTGCAACCATGGAACAATGGGGCCCACAGACCTTTGCTCCATGAAGAATGAAGCCAGAGTACAAAGAAGGTCACTAGCAGTTTTCTGTGATAAACTATCCAGAACAGGACCAGTTGCGTTGACAAGCTCATTCAGAACATGCTCATCACCTAGTATCAGAGCTTCAGCATATGCAGATTCGAGGTCACCTTCACGGGAAAATCCCTGATATGCTTCACACACTATTCTTAGTGGGACCATTATGTCTAGCGTGCACCTGTATCTCCTTTCTTTGAACACTAACGATGCTTTGTGCTCCCTGCACTGAGAATTTATGACAATCCTTCAAATGACTCCTGGACAACTCGTACTGGAAGCCATCCACACATCGCATCTTGCTTTAAATTTGCTGATTTGCTCCAGTTCCTATCAAGTGAATTGTTGTCCCCAAATTCACTCTTCCTCCGGGGTGTAATGGAAGGCCGTTTTTTTGTTGCATATCCACTGATGGCCGGGGGGTACATAGAGAGTCTTGGAGAATCAATACTTTCATCTTTCTCATACATTTGGAGCCTCCCATAGAAGCATATCCATCCTCATGAATATAGTCCTGTGATATTCTTTCCAACAGCAAGCTCTAAAGCAATCACTTTTGACTTTATGAGAGACAAGCTTTCACTCGTGCTGGTGGTGAACACCTGAATTTTATCATTCACATGAGCAAGAATGTAGTGGTTTCTTACTTCTTATAGACTTCATGCACAAGCATGCTGGAGACCAAGAATAATCAGTGCTTTCAACGGATCTGAAAAAAGCAGTATCCAAGAAGAAAATTGAAACTAAAGATAGGTTATAACAAAGCATGATAATTCTAGAATGGACAAGGCTAAGTGGCTAACTAGCAAGGAGGCACATCATGGCCAGTAAATCAGGATAATTAGTTATTCGGAGCATGGTTTCTTAGCTACGAGAAAAGAAAATAAGTTAAACTTGCGGTTAGCCAATAAAATATAGATGATATTCACTGCACCTGCACACACCATGGTAGACACACATTATAGTTGTTAAAACCTTAAAAGGGTAAAATTTATGTCACCTGCAACAGATCCAACAAATTTGACTGTTTTTTCTCTATCGCCAAAAGCTGTTTGCGAATGGAAATCATTTCATTTGCTGCTTTCTGACAACATCCAGACATGGCTGGATAGCTGGATTCTGTCACCGTAGAATCAAGACTTCTGCGATCCTGCACTGTAAATGGATACATGTGTCCCTCGCTGCTAACTTCTTCGGTGACATGCTGATGACTGGTTCCACGGAAATCATGAGAACTCTCATCAATATAGCCTTTAGAAACAGTCATGATCTTGGTCTTGAAACTATCAGCACCAAGATTGGAAACAGAAGAGCACTCTTGTTGGTCATCTATGATACCATAATCATAAACATCATCTTGCATGCTCGTGACGTCGGCACTTATTCTCTCTGCTCCATTGGTAACAAAACTACCTTCAGGGTCATGTTCTTCACAATGTTTGACAGACATCGTTGTGTTTCTTGGAACCGCAATTTCTACATTCCAGTCCTCCGGTTTTGGATGTTCTTGCTTCTCCACAAAATTTTGACATGCCTTTCTAGCGCTTAACCCAATCCTCTTCTTCATTAAATCTCGACCCGTTTTTAAGATGGCCACCCGCCCGGATTCACTTGCACTAGTCAAATCACTTAAGTCACCACCGTAATTGTTTCCTGAAGTAAATGCATGTTTAGACCGATGAAAGAAGTGAATACAAAGGCATATGAAAACAACTTAGAAAGAACACTACTTTAAAGTCGTTTCTCCTCACATGACCAAAAGTCAACTATTCAAATTAACAGATGTCAAAAGTAAAAGCTATAAGATGTTATCCTGCTTGTGTCTACAGCCAACATCCAACCAACCAAAAGATGCATGGTAATTCCATTTGTAAAGCATGGACCAGCACCTCAAATTGATAAGTACATTGTATATACTACTATCCCTGGCTTTCAGGAAAACCAGACTGTCACTCACGTAACTAGACATAAAATATCTACTCGCTAAAAACAAACAATTTAAAGCTGTAGTAACTGTCAATATTACCTTACAAGAAACACCTACTGTGAATATAAAAACATTCCATATAGATAAAACATCTGTTAAATTTCTATGAACTTCATTGGAATATTGGAACTCCACATAACACCGTGGTAATTCTTTTGTCTTGAGTCCACGCAAACCATTCTTTTGTCTTGAGTTTACATTAGAAGGCAAAAAGAATTATATTTAAAGCGATGCAAAGCAAGAACAAGTGGCAAAAGCTATATGGACTTTTCGAAAATAAATCGTCCAAATTCAAACAACTTTTGAAATAATCCCAATTTTTCGTTCCTTCGACACAGAGACATAGGAAGCCGTAAAAAATATGCAGGATATGTGTGCATGTTTAACTTTAGCAGCTTTAGTTATCCTCTCACTCTCCTTCTTGAATATTGACACAGAAATAAGTTAAGGTTTGTCAGAAATGAAGTTTGGGGAAAAAGGTAACATGAAGTGATAAGCATCAGTATGGTCTTACGCATGCATTTCCAAAATTGACAGTGAAGCAAACAGAAAAGTTAATACAACAATGCTGACCAGGTATGGTTGTCCAAACATTTGTAGATAGTAAATATGGCTACCTAACCTTTCAGGCCAGCTTAAGAAAAAATTGGGAGACAAAAAGGATACACATTTATCTAGTGTACATTATCTCCATGGCAAGACATATTACCCAGGCTACTTGTGAACGTAAATGAAACCAACTAAGAAGACAAATCAAAACTTGATTAGCAAGATTAAAGAAACAATTGAACCAAGAAAACCACTCATTGAGGCTATATATGCAAGCCCTAGAATGATGGTGCATTCTCTTTCAGATGATTTGTAAAAGAACAATCAATTCATTTCCTTTAGTTAAACATGTACGTACAGGGATATGCCTTTACAAAGAAACATTACTAGTTGAATAAGAAACATAAGCAGAACAGTGCAAAGTCAGGCCACACAGTTTACATCAGCTCATAGTTTCTAGAGGTAGAGCAAACCTATGGTTTTTAATCACGAGAGTATATAGCCAACATCTTTCCACACAAAATTCTTAGTGCCAAAATACGAAAGAAATAGTCTGAACCTTTAACAGAAGATCCACACTCTGATGGTTCAGGATGATCCTGACCAGGAATATTTTTCCAGCAATGTAATGCTTGCAAAACTGTGTCCCTCACTGGTTTAACCTAATTAAAATAATAATTACTCAGATATGATCAAGATATATTTGTTAAAGGAACAGAAGAAGAGTTATCTCACGAGAAACCTTATCAAAACGACATGCTTCGAGGACCGTACACAGGACGCTTTAAAAGTTCCCAGTAACATCCACCACCGAAACAATTTCTGCTAATGCTAAAGAAGCAGCTTTACGCGTAGCCCAATCGCTGCTTTTTTAATGCTTCTTGAATACTAGTTAGTGCAGCAGACAAACCATTCACCGTTGCAGCACCACCTGCCTGGAAGAGAGATAGCTTCTCTGAAGAGACTTCCTTTGCATACAGTAAGAATATGTGAACAAAAAGTAGATTTAACCTATCTATAAAATGATATCTAAGCCTACTATTGGTCAAAAGAACGCGCAGATATCATCTCCCTCTGTCAGTTGCACTCAGAAATAAACATTCATCCACAAGTTGTGCAGTGTAGGATGAAGAAAATGCTGGTCTCTCCCCCTTCTGTAAATATCAATGTGCTAATGAGAGAAAATAGCGTATGTCAAGAACAGTCCCCAAATGACAGCAGAATACAAGAAAGATGGACCAAAAATTCAAATATCACGTACTAACACCTGACTAAGGTAATTTACTCCGAGAACATCCCAAACTGACATAGCCATATGACATTCAAAAAGCAAAAGGAACCCACAAACACACAAGATCCCTGAAAAACTAGAAATCGTACCATAAACAAAACGTGGCAAGTTTCACCTCGTCAAAATCATAAGTAAAATTACCTGAATGATACTTCTATTTAGCTCAATGACTGCTGCTTTGGCCATGAAATGTGGATTCCTGAGTAACTTTGCCGTTCGAGTCAAGATGCGCTGTAGAATTGATACTGGAGGGTCGCCGGTACAGTCAATGACCGTTGCTAAACACAATGCCGAACCCGACTGCACCTACTTTTCATGTTCGCCCAAGGATTCAAAGCGGCCTCACCAACGTGATAAAAATCGGCCTCTCGCCAGGGTGGTTAGTTAACGACGAAGCCAAAACGCCCATCGTCTGCACACAAGCATCCCTCACGCCCGAGTCCGAGTCCTTGAGCCGTTTAACAATGCTAGAGACCATCTTAACAAGATACGGCCCGATGAGACCCTCGTGAGATTTTACCAATGTCCCTATCAGCCGAATACATTCCCTTCTGATAGCACATTTCTGTTCGGAATCAGTGTCCAGTATGCAAAGAGAGGAACGGGGCTATATGTCAGAATTCAAGCTCGTCAGCTGCCTTCTCCAATTCCTCGACTCCAATTCGATGCGTATCTCTGTCGGCGACCTTGTTGAGGGCGAGAACCACCTTCTGCTTAAGCTCGAAGACAACCTGTTGAGGAGTCGCCCCTTCAGATCCTCTCCCTCTTACGGACGACTGGTTCTTCATCCTAACAAGAAACCGAGAGCAAGCACCTACTCCGCACAAGTTAGAATCACCGTCTTGCTACATTGGCTACGAGTGATATTTCATGGCATTCCATTTCCAACAACGACTTGACGCACTTAACGCTACAATTGACCTTTGCCGTTGAAGACACCATACCGATCCTGTCATGCCAAAAAAAAAAAAATAAGGGAAAGGAGTTAGATGAAGAATAAAGAACAAACTGCAATATCTCAAAAGTTTTCGGCTGACCACATTGCAAGAAGTGAGCAACGATGCAAAAAAAGAAGTATGAGCAGGGCATATCCAAAGGCAGTTATTGCCTCATGTAGAACGGGGGGGTATTACACGCATATATGGGGTAGAAAACAACTCATCGAGCCCCAGCACAAACTCCAATCTCTTGTTCCGAGAGGAGAAAAGAATTCAAGATGAACAGCCTAGATTGGAGGAGTAACCAAAGGGGGAAGGAGCTCTATCATGGATGGCGATCGAACTTGCGAACAGCTTTCCATGAAATGGTAACCCCACCCCCCCCAAGAAGAAGTAAAAATGCAAGAGGAAGAAGCCAACTCCTTAGAGTGGGAGGGTGCGTACCAGTTACAGCGAGCGAGCGAGCGAGCAGAGAGAGAGAGAGAGAAGAGAAAGAGGAAGAGGAGGAGAAGCGAACACGCAGAGAGGGTCAAGTCACGGAAGCATAAAATAAATAAATTAATTAATCATCAGATTCATCACCACATTCAAATTCACTTGAAGTCGCTATCTCTGATCGTAGAGAGAGGGAGGGGGCGGGGGGGGGAATCTCGATGCGGCGAGACTGAGAGAAATGAGAATCCCCCGGATGTCCAACTTCGAGGATCGAAAGAGAGAGAGAGAGAGCACACCCCCAACTTTTTGCTTTTAAGGATTTGATTTTTTTTGGGGCTTCAAATTTCGCGCTTCTCCCACTCCCCTCCCTGTCGATTTGAAACCACGAGGAGATGGAGCGCAGCGGAGCGGAGCGCGGGGCCGTCTTCGTTGTGGGCCGGAGCTGCCTCTTCGCCTTTTTGGGCTCTCTCTCTCTCTCTCTCTCTCTCTCTCTCTCTCTCTCTCTCTTCGTTCTCTCCACTGTTGACTGTCCACGAAACTTCTCCACTCCTTGCCATAAAAAATTCTACTTCATCGAGAGATAATTCCTTGGAACACGTAATCAACCTTCGTCTCCATGTTTCTCCTGTTTATCTGATATTTGAGAACAGCTAATAGGCTCGGAGACACACGGTTTGATATCTAATCTAACAATCTTTTTTAGGACTGATTTGATAATTTATAATTTAACTGAATTTGCCCTCATGTATGGATTTATTGACATGTTCTACTAATGACTAGCGTTCTCATCATTCATTGGATGAATGCATAGTTTACTATAATTGAATATTATTCGATAGAAAGTATCGGTAGCTTTGATTTCCCTCGTGCTAAATATGCTAAAGACTTCTTTGGAACTTCTACGAATGCTACTTTCGTGAAATTATCCTAATGAGTAAATGTGTTTCCATTTCCTATTCCAAACAATTAATCATCGTGACCAAAAATTCGCCTTCAATTAATTTCCTTATCATTGGTTTAGTAAGTTTTAGTTTCCCATAGTAACAAAGGATATCAACCCCGCACAACCAATCAAATGCTTTTAAGCTACATTTGGCAACCACTTTGCCCAAGTATCTTTGAGCCCCTAAAGATCTTTGGGCTAATGTAGGGGTGTTTGGCAAAAAAATTTCAACCCCCATTAAGAGAATGCCAGCCTTGTGAAGGCTGAAAGCCTAAGGCAGGTCTTCACCTGCCTTTGGGCTTTCGGTTTTCTCGGCATGCCTACACAAGTGCTATTCATTTCTTTTTTCTTTTTTCTTTTGGAAATTGTCCTTACGAACTTTTTCTTTTTATGTTTCTTGCCCTTGTGAGGAGACACTGTTTATCTTCTTTGTCGAGGGTGGCCGGTTTGGCTCTTCCTGACTACAAGGGGTCGGCGACGGCTAGAGGGACGCCAGCATGGTCACAACAACCTAGGTGATCGTCATTGAAAAGTCGGGCGACCTCCGCGAGTCATGGCGTTGCGTGATTTCTCGTGAGTCGAGGCGACTCAACAACCATGGCGAGGGGCCGCCCTGGCGAGTCGCGGCGGCCCAAATCTGGGTCCTCATGGCTCAAATCTGAGTTGCCACGACCTTAGGCGAGGGTCGCATGGCCCCGACAACAGCTGCTCAGGGTTGCGCAACACAAGCACGGCCCTCGCCGAGGTCGCGCGACCTCAGGCGAGGGTTGTGTAGCCTCAGCGACGGCCAATCGGGGTCGTGCAACCCAGGTGCGACCCTTGCCGAGGTCACATGACCCAGGCGCGGCCCTCGCCGAGGTCCCTCGACCTCAAGTGAGGGTTGCATAGCCTTGGCGATGGCCAATTGGGGTCTCGCGACCGTTGGTGAGGTTGCGCAACCTAGGCGTGGCCCTTGCCGAGGTCCCTTGACCTCAAGCGAGGTCTCACCAGGGGTCGCGCGACCACGCTATCACCTATCTCGCGCGGCCCTCATCGGTGGTTTCCAAGGGTCGCTTGACGCCGTGCCGGTGATCCTATATCGTCAACAACCGCTACCTTATCGGCTAAATTTTTTTTTTTCATTTTCTATTAATAAATGTGCTTTGTAAATAATAAGTCTTCCAAACACCATTTTATCCAAAGATACTTCACAATGAACTTTCATATTATAATTTTTCCAAACGCCATTTGTATTTTGAAAACTCCTTTAAGTTAAAGTCCTTTGCATTTTCCTAAAGATTTTCCCAAAAGTCTAACCAAATACACCCTTAGACTCATTGAATAACACAAGATACTACCATATTTTACTTGTTAGTAAATGTATGAATCAATTAGCAATGCATATATCAAATCATATAAAATAACTATGTAGAATCTTAATTGGGAACACGATGACATTTGCGGCTTGTAGATTTCACAATAGAAGTGAACACTAGTCCCAATTCAATTTGAGAACCAGCCCGTATCGATCGAATCAAGGCCAATTCTCAAATGAACCAAGTAGGCTCAAGGGTAAAATACCTAACAAACCGACCAAAGCCTAGGCTAACCCTCTAAATCGGCGATGATCTTGAGCTCATAACATGTGTTGACATGTATGCATTGTAAGGAAAGATTGCATGTAACAGATGTTGACGCGTATGCATTGTCAAAAAAGATTGCAAAGATCACTTGGGACAAAATTTCCGGCTTACGATATTTCGTGAGACGAGTTAATTAGAAGCAAGTGCTTAACGTGGCTACAAGCTCGGTAATACTAACCCTATTATTAAATAAAAATCTAGACTTACAGCAAAAGAGATTCAACCCCGGATGGCTCAAAGAGCCTTGAACTGCTTCTTCAACCATTTTGCTAAGGGAAGCTAATGCTCCATCTATGCCAAAATAAAACTTATAATATCTTTCAAAATGCGGGAAACACTTGCTACCCAAATCCCGAATCTGTTTGGATACAGCCGATTTAGTTCCGAACCAGTTCCACAGGTCCCAATTTGATTCCTGATTCAAAACTTACCATTTTCGAGTATATTCCAAGTTTCTATTGGCGACCGACCTACCTTGAAACTGAGCACCCCGATTTCGCAATACAATATGCCCCAAGATTTAGAGGGTAATCATATTAGAGTTCCAAAAATATGGCCAATCTCATATATTCGTACGGTTTGTACTTTCAATACGCATCACAAGAAAATCAAAGACCGTAAAAGAAAAAAAGACAGCACTTTCTTTTTTGTTGGAACTCCAATTCCCACTGATTGGAGTATAGCATAGGACAGGTATCCCTCAAAATTTCTTCTATTGAAATAGTATGAGGTACCTCAAACCAACAAAGTAACTTCAATGCTATCTTTTCTACACCGGTCAAAGCATGAAATTCTCCTTGCAATGATTGGGCTATTTCATTCTAGCTAAACACGGGAGTTCCATCAACCCAATAAAATGGAGCAATCAAGTAAATCGAGAAGGAATGCATGAAGAAGGTACAGCACTATTGTGCTTCATCCATGGGATCGTTATGATTACAAGATTGAGATCTTAAGTTCTTGTCGTCACGCCTTGAATCATCTGAGTCACTTGATTTAGACACGGAATCTTCGAGAGCCTCAAGAAAAGAAAGAACAGTAAAGTTGTCTGCAAGAAGAGAGAAAACATTATCTAGTTCCCGTGCAACTGAAAGGGGAGCAGATATCAAATGAAGTCACGACTAAATTTCATGCAAATCCATTAGTAACAAATTCACATGTCCTTCACATAGGCAAAACTTTTGGTTTAACACTCCTTCAAAAGTCTGATCAACAAATAAATAAATAGAAAGAATGAGACTGCTCCAATGCATATAGATCAGACCTAGAGGATCAGAACCAGTATATAATCATGCACATAAAAGTAGAAGAGGATATGGCTTTGAAAACTTGATATGACCGTCTCTTATACTGTAATGAGTCATGTTAACAAGTAGTGCCCAATGGGCACTAGTCAACTAAGAGTGGAAATGACATTTTTTGAAACACTAAGAATATGGAAGAATTACAGATTTTAATAAAGTCAAAGCACATTCAAAAAGGCTTAACAAATTGCCTTATCAAGGCACTCTTTAACAGTTTCGTAATGTAGTTTCAAGCAAATATATTAGCATCCAGAAGAAGGAAATTCACTTTTTCTTAACATGGCCAAAACATTTTGCCTATCTATTCTTCCATCAGATATCCCTCAAAGTTGAAGAACCCAAACAAATTCTAGATGAGCTGCGACTAAAAACATGAAATGAAAAAAACCAGCACTTCGTGTTAACTTCAACATGGAGTTAGAAAACCAACCCAACCCCCCAAAAAAAAAAATATTGCATTTAGACAAATTGTTCCCTGCAGGAGTACATACATTTGGTTGAGTCAATCTCAAACTGAGACAGATCTATCTGTCCCGTACGAAGCACCTGAAAACAAGAACCCAAGAATCAACTACATTTGGATAATCTCTGGGAAAGAATCAGAACTGAGGAAAAAATAATCCAAATTCTCACATAAGAAAAGGAATCCACTTGTTGGCGAAAAGGAGGACTCTGAAACAGTTCCATAATTTCCTCAGGAGACCACTGCCCCTGCAAACTCATGACAGTTCAAGAGGTGTCTAAACAGAATACAAGAGCCAAGGACACAAAATGTAAGGATCCCCAGTACCTCAGGTAAGTATGAAGCTAAGCGCTCTTCTACTGGCAATGTGCATATTAATGGCATGATCAAATCTGGCTTCAAAATGTCCCCAAGCCCGAACCCTATCGTGATGAAGCAAGCGATATCAAAGGTTTTAATGGATCAAGACAAGACAAGAAAAAGATTTGGGCCAGGCCTTTCTATGCTGTTGCACATATCAACACACTCAAAAATTCAGGACAAGGTGCAGATATAGACAAGTCTGGCAGAGGAAACAACATAAAGCTGTGAAAGGGCAGAACTCATCAACTGATCCACTAGTTACAAGACTAAGTGGTTAAGAACCATAAGTTAAGTCGCCAGACTGCTTTCCTCCACCTTAACTTTCTGATACAATATCAAAAAGCAGGGGCTTCACTTAAAATCAATATAGGATTAACTTTGTCAAATATTAGCTTATCGTTCACTCTCTTTCCACCAAAAAAAAAAAAACACAGTTGACACAATTTAAAAACATTAAATCTTAGTGTAAATTTCAGAAATGCCGCATGCAACGGCCGAAAACAAAAACTAACATATCAAACACTATAGCTGACTTTCTACTCGTAAGGACCATTAGAGCTGTTGGCACAAAGAACTTTCACTGGCAAGTCATAAAAAGGAAAAAAAGTCACCTCCATCTGGATCTCCAGCATTATCTGCAGATCATGAATGGATATAAGAGCTCATAGCAACAAAAAGAATATGGAGAACAAAAACACCAGGAAAACTTGTTTAAGGACAGATGCTACACCTCCAGGTTCAATGCTACTGAGAATCCTTTTCAATTCTGTCCATGATACTGCTCCAACAGAGGGAGGAATATTCTTATCAGTTGCTTCAGCAGTCAAACCAGGTCCAGCTCTGTAAACGATAAATATAAGCCACATAAAACCAATCACAAACCAAAATCCAACAAGAGTAGCTTGATCAGCCTTTCCGAACTTCTTTTAGTGTAGCAGGAAGATACAAAGGATGGACAGGTTACCTCGATGAGATGTCATCTTCAACCATATCCTCTCGACCTAAAAAACCATATCCTCTGAGTCTTGAAGAGGAACGGTTTCCTCAGGCCCATCATCATCATCAGGGAGCTCTATTATACAACAAAAGGCAGTTAATTTACTTTCTTAAAAATCACTGATCATTCAATGCGAATTGGACAAATTGATTTCTCTGAGAAAAATTAATCAAATGGACTAACGATTTGCGAAATACATAGTACTTGCATAAAAAGCAAACAAATCCAAGCAGTTAGGGGATCCCATGCTGAAATTTACTCGAACCACAGGATATAAATACCATATATACACTCTGCCTGAGAACATAATTCCCTGAACATGTCTAAGATAGGGAGTTAGGTGGAAAGCAATGCCACATATAGGCGAAACCAACAGCACAACTACATGGCATAATTTCATCATCTAAAATGCAAACACGCCCACTTCAATGCTTAGTCTAGCAGTTATAAAATGATGCCTATAAAAAGTATATCAAGGGTTGAGAACATATTCATTCCATTTTAAAGCTGGCTACACACATTTAGAACGTAAAAACACTTAAAGATGGAAAGAAGAGGGAGGAGGAGAAGGGGATGTTGGTTTGAATTAAAACCAAGGATAGAGCATCCAGGAATGAGATAAAATGCGAAGGACTTCTCTTGCCATGGTTACAGCCACCATCCAGTTCCATCAATTGATCACAGAAGAACTCTGTTACTTATAGTGGTCACTAAAACTATGACATTAATCACTACATGTAGATACATATTGTGAATCATACTCTGGCATATGAAATTAAAGACAAATCGACCTATAAAGAGTAACTAACTAAGGGCTGTGAAGCCCACAGTTAACCAACCTTACATTAATAAGAATTGCCAACTCAACCAACCCATTAAATTTCATTTTGAAATGCAGAAAAATCTCTATTTCAAGGGAAATGAACAACTAGATATCCAGATAGAGACCAATCCCAAGTGTAGTCAAAGGCAAAAGGTGCACTTCAGGCGCCATGCCACAAAACACCTCAGGCCGGAAGAGCAAAAAAAAGTACTTGCCTGAGTGATGCAAGGCACATTAATTAAAAGATATAAGTAATGACAGTCTTTAGCAAAGACGAACATTTAAGCTTATATCAAATTGCTTTACAGATCACTCATAAACGTCATAATCCCTCCTAATACTTTCTATCCTTCTTTACCACCATTAGGCCAAGTCCTTGTTCTATTTCTTTGTATCTCCTACTGCAAAAGCGCCTGATTACACAATGTCTGACATTGGACCGACTCACAAATTTTCAAGATACAAAATCTGGATTAGCATAGCACATACCAATTGGTTGGTTGATGTAGAAGTTGACAGAGTTACACAATTGTGCATCACCTTCAGCATTAGGCTCCTGAAAGCAAAAATAACCCGTAATAATCTAAAGACCTTGTGAATGTTCATGATCGGATTATTGTAAAGGAAAGAAATGACATTAAGGAACCTGCATCCAAAGAACTTCCTGTCATCACTATTGAACTTCCAGAATGTAAACCCTCCCGAAGCTTGATTCACCTAAGATGTCATGCCAGAAAGATAATAAGATTACTGCACTTAACATTACATCAAACATTCTATTTTACACATGTAATGAGAAAGGATGCCTCCACACATAAGAATCCTGCATAGCAATGTCTGGGGAGGGTCAACTGCACCCAGACAAGGCTGCCTCTTTTAATAGTGGGGCGACCTTTACCATTGAACGAAGGTGCAGCATTCAACCAAATTACAGCTTTTAAAAACGAGGGGAAAGAAAGGAGGGGGAGGGGGCAGAGGAGGACAGGGAGGACAGAAATGCTCGAAAAAGGTTAAGAGAAACCAGAATACCTTCTCAAACACTGCTTCCTCTGGAAAAATAATCTGATCTGGAGATATACTTTGTGAAGGAACTTCAAAAAAGAATAGACAGACCATGGACGAATAGCAACCATGTAATGACAATGCTGAAGACTAAAGTGACGAAGACAAACAAAGGAAATAAATGAATGAAAAGGAATCAGGACACCTGAAACAATGAACTAATTATCACTTAATGACAGGATTTCCTGGTTTGGGTGTTATGGGTGAAAAGGTCGCACAGAATATGGGTGTAACCTTTAAAACTCTCTTTCCAGATAAATTTCTATAGACAATATCCTCATAACCAACAGCACGTGCACACGAAAGCAATTACCATTCACAGTTATTTCACCCAAGAGCCAGCACTAAGAGCTGACTATTTGTTAACCTACTCAACTGTCAGTGCATTATGCCCATTCTGCTGGTTTTACTGAACCCATCAGAAGAACTGCAATAACACCTCTGAAATTTCACGATACCATGGAAACAGCATTAGGAAAATCCACCTCACTCAATAATGTCATAAATGAGATGATTTTTCCATAGCAAGGACTGTCTAACTATACCACAAACGATTTAAATCTTGGCTCCATCTTTCCATTTATGTCCCTTTTACTGACTCAAAATATCGCTAAACTTAATGACAAGGCGTTATCGACATTACCATTAGCAATAAAAAAAAGTGCCAACTGTAGTAATAGTCTTTATTAACTTCAAATTTTCACTTCCTCAGTCCTTCCTTACTTGGTAGAGAAACATTGCTTAGGCAAACTGTTACAATGGAACAGTACATAACATGACTACTTGCTTCATCATTTGATGTTACAGTACTCAACTCGACTACTTAAACCCAGCAGCGGAAAAATCTATCAGCCCAGACAGAATCCTCAGCACACTTTTGCATAATAAGCACGTCAAATCCACTGTTGATAACCAGAAATTCTTTCTAATCCTAAGCAATCTTTCCAACAGCGTGCGGATAGAACATTCACTCTGGCAACAACATGATGTTGGCGCTTCCAACAAGATCTGGGATCTGGATATAACGAAAGAATGATACACTTGCCCGAGAAGAATGAACAAAAATCTGCATAAAACCTTTCTTCATGATGATTATTTTTAATGAATAAATGGCCCAAGTAATGCCATTCCCTCCTTACTACGGTCAGTAGCCATCAACATTTAAAAGTCTCTCCTCACTTTCTTCTTACTCTATCAATCCCAGATCAGGGAGAAAAATACCTCGGCACTAAAATGAATACCGTGGAGCAAACAACAGACCACCAACGTGTTCGTCCAAAAGATCAAGAGGTGAGTAAAAACACCTCCGCAGATTAGTTTCTTGGATGATATCAATGTTCGAGGCCAGCGGGCAATGAATTCATCGATATTAAAATATATTCTAGGATGTGGAAAGATCATAAGTGACCAACTCCAACTCCAACTCCAACTCCAACTCCAACATCGCCCAGGGCGCAGCATGTGTGCAATCACGTGTACAGCGTGCACGTAAGTATGAATCAATAACTAGGCAGGTGCCTACTGAAAATCGTTGAAAGCCATAAATGGAGAACCAGACGAGCACATTGAGATTATAATTGCCATGACAAATGGAGCTAAACGGGTCATGAACTCGAGCTAATGATGTAGCTGCATGAAAATGAGTGCGGGGAGGGCATAGAGGCTTTCCAGAAGATTCGAATGCAAGCATCAGTCGAGAAGAAACTAATGATCAGAAGCAGGAGCATACCAAGGTTCCTAACGACCCATGGTGCATGGGAACACCAATTTAGGTATAGTTCAGCACCACATGTGAATCATATTAAAAAGAAAAAACAGGACAAGGATACGTCTTCGACGACGTTCAGAGTGCGATCGAGCCACTGAAAGTGCATCAGTCCCTCCTCGCCCTGATAGATACACAACCCCAATCAAAAATGAAATAAACAAAATCATCAGAAAAAAGACGCCCGCTCGAACAAACTGCAAGCAAACGATCCGGGTGAAGGAAACGAGCACAAACGTACCCTGGCGATGCGAACGAGGCCTTTCCGAGCATCGGGGACGACCCTCGTCCCCTCCGAGACGCATCTTCCCGGCGCGAAACTCCAGCATCCTGCCTCTCGTAAAAACAAGGAGTTCCAGTCAGAGAAAGCGGCTCCGCTCGCACAGAACGCGCCGAATCGCCTGCCGACGAAAGGCCAAGCGAAAGAGCGGAGAAAGAACCGACTTCGATCAGCGGGAGGGGACGGAACGCGATTGGAAGCTCCAGCGCAAGATTTCGACGGGATTCTCTCTCTCTCGTTCTCCGGACGGTCGAGTCGAGCGCGATGGAAAAGGGGGCCCGCGATATCTGCCGTTTTGCGTGTTATATAGGAGGGCGGCAGTAGCAACTATTATTTCTTTCATTTGGGCTTTTGGTTTTTCGCTTTGAATTTCTTTGGTAACATCTCCCAGATACCCCCCAAAAAAAATGAAAGAGAATAAGCAAAGAAAACTTGCGAATTTTAATATTTAAGAACGCCCTCGCCCTTGTTAAGCAGCTAAAAATAAATTAACGGGAAGGCTTCATCACATATTTTCTCTTTTTTCTTTTTTTTATAAAAATTATAAAATTTGTTCATATTAGCGTTAGCAGTGTCAAGTAAAGCAATCAATATCTATGTCATTAATTTCTTGTCAAATGAATTATATGGCAAATGTCAAAGTGTTTATGCTTTAATTAACAAAATGGAAAAGTCAATAACTGAACTAGCATTCACGTAATAAGTTTATAACTTTTTGTTTTTATAATTATACATGTTATGAAATGTACGTAGATTTGACAAAAAGAAAAATGGACTTAGGAAAAGCAAAAGGCTCAACCAAGAGAGGAATTAACATAGAACAATCCAACTCTGATCCAAATGTGATCTCCTCTGCATTATGCTTTGATGACGGGGCGTATGCCACGCCAATCAGCCAAAGTATTTAGACAGGATGCGAGGGAGGGAGGGAGGGAGGGAGGGACGAGAACATGTCAGCATGGATGGACTCTTTGTCCTTGTCCTCGTGATTCCAGAAGGGGTCGACCGAAAGCGAAGGCAGTCAAAGGGGAGGGAACTAGGAGGGGACTGCCATCATCATCATCATCATCATCATCATCATCTGGAAACAGAAAAAACAAACAGGCTTTGACGCGCAGTCTATAATTAGAGGGCGCTGGCCGCTAAAACCAACCTACCATCCTAATTCTGGACGGATCGGTTGCGGCAGAGCCTTAGCCACCCCCACAACAGTTCTCAGTTAAGTTGGTTGCTCTTGCCTTTCGTTTATTAGATGGCTCCATGTTCTTCTGTTGCCTCGACTCTTCCTTCATTCATCAAGGCCCAACCTCATCATGCTCTCTTTGCTAATGTCCTCCATCCTACTTTCCTTGAATGTTCGGTACGCATCGGAGAAGCATTGAAGAGGAGAAATTCATAGGTTCTCGCGATATGGCGAGGAGGAACAACCACCATAACGGAGAACGCAAGAGAGATGAGAACGTAGCGGTGGCCATAGACAAGGACAAGGCGAGCCAGCACGCCCTCAAGTGGACGGTCGATCACCTCCTCTCCCGCGGCCAAGCTTTGACTCTCCTCCACGTCAAGACCAGAGCTTCCTCCATCCCCACTCCAAGTAGGGACCCTCGAGTTCACCTCTCTTCTCGGTCTCCTGCTTTTTTCCTTTGGTAGAACATAACGGGACGTGCGTGCAGCGGGTAGCCACGTCGCCATCTCCGACGTGAACGACAATGTGGCCAGGGCGTACAGGCATCAGGGCGAGAGCCATGCCAAGGAAGTGTTCCTCCCCTTCCGTTGCTTTTGTACTCGAAAGGAAGTAAGTCGGAAGCACCTGGATCGCAGCGTTTGTCATCTGTGATTTGGGCTTTCTCTCGCGCTAAAGCAGTGTTATGGTGACATCAGATACAATGCAACGAGATCATCCTGGAGGACCCGGACATTGCTAAGGGCCTAGTGGACTACGTCAGTGCAACTCCCCTCGATGTTTTGGTGCTCGGAGCTCCCTCTAAGAGTGGCCTCTTCAGGTTTCTCTGAATACGAGACTTCCCTATCACATTCATCTCTTCCTCACTAGCACAGGACCGCAAGTTACAAAAACTTTCATTGTGCATTTGTTTAATATGACACGACAATAGCATTTCAATTTCAAAGACCACGTTAAAGGCACCCTGATGTCTTTGAAGCTATTTAAAGTTCGTCACGGGTCAAGTAACGTATTTTTGTCTCTGTGAATCTCGGGAAATATATCAATAGGGCCGTGTAGAACATATGGATTATTAAACCTCAGCTATATATGCATATAATCACATAAGTGAATGTTAATTGAGAATAATGCATGTAGTGTGTATGTAATGTGTTG